>BBXU01002262.1:0-104169 GCA_001598975.1 Parachlorella kessleri
GTTGTGGGTGAAGAGTGCTCTGGGTCGAGTCTTGTTAAGGAGCGTGGCAAGGTCCGAATTAGGTGAACAATTGTCGTCCATAGACAGCTAGCCACAGCCACCTGGACCTCTTATTACCTCACAGCAGAGCAAATTGCCCCCCCCTTCTCCCGCCGTGTAGATCCGCGTGCTGGGCGAGCTGGGCACGCTGCACCGCCCGCTGCTGGATAAGGTCACCGATGAGGTCATCCCCGCCAGGCTCTCGGAGTTCAAGATGATGGGCCTGGATGACCTGGTGCACTCACTCAACAAGCTGGGGTGAGCAGAGTGGTGGAAGCCATCGCGTGACATGGCAGAGCTGTCTTTAACATACATGCATTACTGGTAATCCGATAAGTGCCAGCTGGTTGGTTGTCCACTATGCTGTGAGATGAGCGGTTGGTACCCTGCTGGGTAGAGAAGGTGGGCGTGCAAAATTGTTGCTCTTTTGCCCTGCGACAGAGTGTACCCAAGCCTTGCGGGGATCTGCGCTTGCACCGGCTGTATGTACCCAGATGGGAACCTACCCAAGGGAGCAAATGTTATTGGTCAGGGCGCACAGCTCAGGGAGCGGATGAGGCTTAGCCAGCCTTGCCGTACCAAAGACTGGCCTGGTGGCCTGGGGCGCAGGTACTACAACAGCGAGTTCCTGCAGCTGATGAAGCAAGTGCAGCACCAGAGGGCGGGCCAGGCGGCCAACGAGGCATGAGCTGCTGCACACATGACGCTTGGAACAGCCTCCCCCTCTCTCCCTTCCAATCTGGCGTTGGTCAAAAGCTGGCGTGCGGGCTAACAACAGCCAGCCCCGCTGGGATGGCGCGCTCCCCTGCAGTTGTTATTGGAGGATGACCGTGGTGGCGTCCGGTGAGCTGCCTGGATCTTTAAAGGTGACATATTGAGGTGTGGGGGAAAGACAGGGTGTACGTATGGAGGTGGACGAATGAACGAGTGAGCAGCAACTGCGTGAAGCCTTAGCACCTTAGAAAGGGCTGCCCGGCTATGGGGGAAACCTTTTGAAGTGAACTGGAGCAGTGACATCAGATTAGGTCGGTGGGTGCCTTTTATGATACATCTCTAGTCCCCTGCCATAAGCTAGGGCCAGGAGGGATATGTAATGTGGGCACTGTTCACGATCCAGGGCTCTTACTCCCTTCCTGCTTATGCCAGTTGTGTGTCGCATAGGCAGGTGGGGGGAAAGCTGCAATTGCCCACAAATGGGTCCCCATCGTTCTTCGTGTTGTTGTCAAAGTTGCGCTATGCAGTGTGCAGCGTGCATGCTACTCCCCTTGTTGTTGCATGAGGTGTGCCCGGACAGGTGTCCCACTGGGCGCTGGATAAGGGCAGTATTGTGACAAGGTGTGACCCGCCATTCCGGTCGCCCTGTCTCACATGAACCTGCAACCAGCAGGGCTAAGCAGGGCAGCTGCCTGCGCTGGGTGTTGTTTTTGCTGGAGGGTTATACCACTCTCTGTCCCCTGACTGACGATGGCAGGATGCGATTTTATCTTCCATCGATTGGTCCATCTTGAGCCACATAGCTTGGGTCACATTTTCCCTCAGCCCCTGCCTGGCCTGCTAGCGCTAGACAGCTTCAGTGTTGCATGCTGGCCGAGTGCAGGCTGCCTCAGTGGTCACCCCGCCCGAGGGCTACAGGGCGCTTAGGTCATTTCAAGCTGACATGTCAGGCGTCTGCGATATAATATGCATAAGTGTCGTGTGAGGCGAGGCCCTGTCATGCTTGTGGGCAGTTGGCTTAGGTAACATCCCAGCCCTCTCAACGCCACCGCCATTCCTAGGACTTCAACCCCGGCTTATCATGAAGCCCAGGGCGCATATGGGGGTGTGATATGTGAGCCTCCAATACTCTACCCACCAGCCGATGCTACCAGCAGCTACAGTAATAGCTGAATAATACCACAACAACCCCCGTGGGCCCAGCTTCCAAATGGAAGGGACTCCTTGCAACAAGCCCAGCCACAGGGTAGCCTAACAGCAGCCAGGCAGCAATACGTCGTCTCCCTGCCCCAACAGCTCCACAGCCGCAGTGACACGTGTACACCTCACTGCCCGAAGAGGTCACGGCAGCCAGCCAACCTAGGGCATCCCATGCACCTGGCACCTCAAGCAAACTGTTCCCGCTTCCGACCACCGCTAACCACGACCTCTCAACACCCACCCCGAGCCTGGAGGCTCACCGCCAGCCCAGGCTACTGTCTCCAACCTCTGTGCTGCTGGCGACACACCTTCAGCAGCTGCCTGCAGTCGGCAGGACGTGGTCACGCACCTCACAAGGCTTGGAGAGGCAGGAGGAGGGACACCCTCACACTCTCAGTGCTGCTGCTGGCCATAGACCTTTTGGAAGCGCTGCACCGCCTCCAGGATGTTGTCGCGGTGGCCAAAGGCGCTGGCACGCACAAAGCCCTCGCCGCCGGGCCCAAAGCCGCTGCCGGGGGTGGTCACGATGTTGCACTTCTCCAGGATCTCGGCAAACACGTCCCACGACTTGCGCCCTGCCGGGGCCATTGAAGGGGGCAGCGGGCCACACAGCTATTCGTCCAGGGTTGCATTGGGCTAGCCCACTGAAGGTGCCGCTGGGCAGACGAGCTACCCCTAACAGTTAAAGCTGCTAGACACCCCTGGTGGCCCTTCAGAAAGCACTACCACGGAAACAAGGAACCACTTGGTACCCATTCCTGAACCAGAGGCACGGTGGGACATCCATCAAGGCACAACTGGGGACCAACAGTGAGGTGACTGGCGGGAGGGAGCGGGCGCACAGCGAGTGCTGGATCACCTGGGAAGCCCACCCAGACGTATGGGGCATTCTCGCCGCCATACACGCTAAAGCCCATCTCTTGGAATGTCTTCCTGCAAATAAAGGAGAGCCATGCTCAGGCACTCCGGCAAGTCCATTGAGGGGCACCTAACATCCGGCCCCGACAGTTGACAGCTTGCACTTCCTGTCCGCATCACTGCCACCCATCATGTAAGCAAGTGCACATCACATTAGCAATGTCCGTCAGCCTCAACTGACATTAGGCAGGACGGCTGGCAGTGCCTCAAGTCCTCCCCCTCCCCCTCCCCCTCTGGTAGCGCAGTTTCAAGGCCCACCTGAGGATGGCAGCATTCTCCTTGTAGAAGGACACAAGCTCCAGCATTTGCTGGTAACCCTCTTCCTGTAGGCAGGCCAGGCCACCCGCCTGCACAGACCACAACATGGCTAAATCAAAGCTGCCGAGCATCCTGCCAGACCGGCTAGTAGTGGTAGTCAGACTGTGGCCCTTCAAGGCGTTCACTGCGGCATTACACCAAAAGGCTTGCAAGGGTCACACATCCACACCGATGGCTAGGTGCTTACCGTGCTGCAGCCAGCCCGCACGGCTCTCAAGCGAGCCAACACGCAGTGCAGCAGCGCCTAAGGGCGAGGCCCCAGGTCATGACACTGGGAACAGCAGCTTGAGCTCCTCAACCTGTTTGGATATGCCACCTCCCAAGCCCCAGCGTGCGTGCCTGAGCGACGTTGGAGGCGCCGTTGAAGACGGTGGTCATGATGCGGTTGAAGTCGTTGATGACGGGGAAGCCGTCGGCGTAGCAGAGCTGCTCGGGCACAACAGTCCACCCCAGGCGCACGCCTGCCAATGGGTTGCACCACAAGAACTGACTCAAAACTACTCATCTGCTTGCAGAAGCGGCATTGGCTCATGGAGGCACTGGGACCTGGCAGCCCTGCGGTGGAGGAGTGGCTTGGCAACAAGGCCCAACAAGGCGGCAACCTGCAGCCAGCCCAGGGCTGGGCTGATGTCAGCCTTCGCTCACCTGTGAAGCCGGCGTACTTGGAGAAGGAGCAGGTTTCAATGCAGCACTCCTCGGCACCTGAAACAAGGGAGCGGGCGAGGAGAGGGGGCACGTGGTTGGGGGCACTGCTATGTAAAACTCTCCTGGGGGTGGGTATGCACAGGCGGCGCATTGGTCCTGCCTTGTGGGCTGGAAGTGCGCAGCTGAGACGAGGTACAGTGAGGAGTCTGCGCTGGTACAGAAGAGCAGGCGGCGCGCCTTGGGCGTTAGTCAGACCTCGAAGGTACGATCAGCCGCAGGATACAGTGCAGAGGTGACGCAAACAACAACCCAAGTGCTACCCAAGCAGCTGCAGCATCTCCACCACTCACAACCTTGCTTAACATGTGTAATCAACGGCCAGCTCAGGCCCAGCCATCAGCCTCCGTGCCATACCTGGGATCTCATAGATGGTTTTGGGACAGTTGGAGTCTGTGATATACAGCGCGTAGGCAGCATCGTAGACGACAATGCTGCCATTGGCCCGCGCAAAGTCAACCAGTTGCTGCAGCTGCTGCCGCGTGGCCGCGGCGCCGGTGGGGTTGTTGGGGGAGCAGAAGAAAATAATGTCGGTGCGCTTGGCCTGCAGATGGCGGGATGTAGAACTGAGGCACTGTGTAAGAGTCAGTAAGTGCAATTCACAGCAGTTGATGGGACATATGCATGTTTGGGTCTTGGGCTTGGTTATTGCGCGCAAGGGAGCCTCGCAGCACGGCTTGGAACAAGCATGGGACAAAGCTAACAATTCTCTTTAGGGTAGTTGCACCCTGTGCAGCAGTCTTGAGGGTTTCCCACCGCTTAGCCAGTCACACATGGATGCAGTCACTTCTGGGGATTGAAGAGAAGAGGGGGGAAAGGAGGACACCCTGGCATTACCAAGAAATGCTTGCAATACCCCTGAACACATTGATTTGGAGAGTATCTGTTCCCACACACAGCAACATGGAACCGCACGGCCTCCACCCTAGACCCTCCACCCACGTACCTTGGAGAAGTCAGGGAAGAAGTCGTTGTCGGCGCTGCAGAGCATGTACTCGATGCCGTCAAAGCCGGTCCCATTGTGGTCACCAGTCATACCCATGATGACACTAGAGTCCACGTACACCGGGTAGGAGGGGTCCTGCAGGCAGAGAAGGTATACATGTGTCCAGGCTCATGGCAAGGCTGTAGGCTTGAGAGGCCAACGGGGCGGGGCAGGGAGGTGGGGTGTGTGTGTATGTGAAGAGGGGTGCAGAAGAAGCTGCCCAAGCAAGCTGGCAGATGGCAGGACTTCTAGGCAACTCAGCATGTCAAGCATCAAGAGCGCCATGGATCACCTGTCCCTCTAACGTCGGCCAACGGCTCTCTCAAAGACCGGTCGATCATGAAAGCCAGCCCCACACACCCGGCTTGCCCTGCCATGTTGCCCCAAATTTTTGCTCAACCGAACCAGCTCCTGCCAGCAGTCAGTGTGTGAGAGCGGACCTGCACTGCCACGGTCACGTCGGCGCCAAACATGAACTGCAGGCGGCCGATGTCGCACTTGGAGCCGTCGGAGACAAAGATCTCATTAGGCTTGCGACCCAGGCTTGCGTAGAAGCGGTTACAGATGGCTTCCCGGAGCGCCCCCTGCCCCTGCTCCGCTCCATACCTGCACTGGTTACAAGCAAGAAAGTGAGAGAGGCTTCCAGGCAGATATTCATGGCCAGGCCTCGAGCAACGCCGTCAAGTGCCACCCATGCAGCACAGGTTGCAAAGTTCGTACACTTTCCTGCGTGGCTCACACAAGCTTGCCAAACCCCCCACGACCACTCCAATGATTCACCCATGCACCTCCTGCATGGACCAATCCGTTACTGCCCATCCATGATAAAGCCTTCCAGAAGCTCAGTTTTTCAGCATCACAGGTGCACCAGTTGCCCAGCAGCCAACCAGGGCAAGCCAGCGTAACCCACCCACCCGCTGTAGCCCTCCATTGTGCCCAGGCCCTCAGCCGCATCGCGCATCGCCTTCACAATCGCTGGGGGGATAGGCTCGGTCGTGTCACCAATCCCCAGGCTGATGATCTTGGCATCTGGGTGCTTCTCCTGGTGCGCGCGCCGCCGGCGAGCAATCTGTAAGGGAGGCGTGGCCGTGCCTGCTCAAAGCGAGGGCTGACACTGGGCATTGCTGCTCCTCGCCAGGGCCGTCCCTTGATGTCACAATGCTGTCAAAGTCAGGACCGTGGGATTGACAGGTAGACTATCTCGTACCTCAGGGAACAGGTAGCCAGCCTGCAACTTCCCCATGTTCTCATTGCGCTTCACCCTGGTGGTCACTGCTGCACAGCAGGAGAGCAAACACAGGGAGGTATCAGCAGCGTTCACTGTATTTCCATCCAAGGTCGCTTGCGCATAGCTCAACCCACCTTGCTCGGGCGCAGCAACGCACTGCACCTTGGAGTTGGCCACCCTGCGACCAGCCCTGCAACACAGCAGGCATGCAGATATCAATAACAAGCCATCTAGTCACTGGACTGCTCAAAGTATATTTAGGTACGATGCGTGGCTAACCTGGCGGGGTTGGCCAGACATCTCTGGTGGTGGACTGAGTACATGGCCGGTCTGTAACGTCTGTCACGGTACAATAGCTATCAACGGGGTTCCGTACGTCCCGATGGCTTGATCTGACCCACCCAGTGGATACCACCCACGCGCCACTGCTGAGTGTGCTCCGGTTTTGTCATGGTCGCGCCTTGATTGCAGAGCTCTGTCAAGCCTTGGACATTCTAGTCCCGTATTTCTGGGGCACTTACGGAGTTCTAAAGGAGTTCCTGCAGAACCATACTGCCCGGGGCTTTCGTGTTGCGGATGTGCTGACCATCGTCTCCCAAATCTCTTGCGGGGTTGCTATCTAGCTTAAATAACAACCACAGCACAGCACCAGCTGCTTCTTGAACCAGCGGGATGAACGAGGGGGAGAGCATCTTCAGGCTGGTTCCTGTCGTTCAGCAAGAACCCCCAAAGCCGCCCCTGTATAGCTCCAAGCACCCTGGGACAGTCAGCCCCAAGACGGTGCCTTGCTCCAATCTTGGGGTCCGAAATATCAAGCCTGCAGCCACCATGGGTCCTGGGTCGGGACAGCTTGTCGTCAGCCCCACTCGCTTCCTGTTGGCACATGAGAAGGAGCCGGTCCTGCCTGAAGGTCAGCCCGGTTGTCCAGTGCCAGTCTCCCTGCATCGTAACTAGGTGTTTGGAGGCTTCTATGGCATGCTCCATCCTGGCTCCATTATATCGTCGCTTGGACAAAAGTGCTGACACCAAGTCGACTGGCGACGCAGCTACCAAGCCCACCGCACGCAAGATGAAACTTAAGGGAGATGTCCCCAAGCGGTCCGACAAGCCCTTGATGGGCCTGTCCTCGGACAAGAATTTCGTGTGCGAGAATGTGAAGGAGGCAGCAGTTGTATCACCCAAACACAAGGAGCAGCAGCAGGTGCACGTCTGGACACTCCGTGTGGCCTGCCTAGGCTGCCTGGGAGTCGGTATTAATCAATTGCAAGCTGCGCTACACTACACATAAGACAGGTTATGCAGAAGTCCAATGTTGCTGTGCTGTTGGTGCAGATGAGCTACCTGGACAAGCCCTGGTTTGGGGCCGTGCCGCCCTACCTGCAAAAGCGCATGCGGGAGATCGAGGAGCAGCGGGCTCGGGCAGAGCGGTTGCAACAGGCCAACGAGGTAGGGAATGCAACTGTAGCTGTGCTGCCCTTGCCAACCGTTGCGTTGGGTTGCCAACAGATTGCAACACAAACACTTCTGCTGCGTTCTTCCTACATCAAGTTCGCTTTCTGGTGGACGCAGGCGGACTCTAATGTAGTCCAAACGCTGCAAGGCGAGGAGCTGGCGGCCCTGGTGACCAGCCTTAAGCTCAAATGGCAGTCCGTCAATGAGGCCTATCAGCGGCTGCCTTGCGTGCTGGACACCCCCAGCAAGAAGCGGAGGAAGGAGGACATGGAGGCCCTGCTGAATGAAATTGAGAGGGACATCAAAACGTTGCAGAGGACGCAGGTGCTGCATGTGACTGCTGACTAAGCTATCAGGGCGCCATTTTACACGCTGAGCATTTGTTGTGCTGAGGAGGCATCCCTGCTATCAACCATGAATGGCACAGGACATACCGCGAAATGGAAGGAGTCATAGCAGCGCAGTGGTTCATTGTGGTTCAGTATCATGTCGGTCCAAAATCGTAACACCTTTCCCTGGGAAACCTGATAGATGCCCGTGGCTGCAAGGACTTGACAGGCCAGCCTTGCAGGATAACATGAGCCCTCCTGACCGCTCCTCAGGTGGAATAGAAGTGGGCCCTGGCGTTGTCTATCCAAAGCTGGCGCGCCTTGGGTGCTGGGCTGTGTGGCCCAAGGAAATGAGAGAACACTGCTTGTACGAGGTCCTCGAATGCGATGGTAACAGGTGCCTGCAAAAATCAGTAGCAAAATGTTACATGAGAGTAGTACGTAATGTTGCACCGCCCCTTGAGCCTAGGTAATGGCCAGCTCAGCGATTGCACCTCAAGGGCAGTCAACATACCTCTGCCGCATCTGCACCAGGTGAGCAGGTAAAGATCACCAACGAGCCCGGCTTTTGGTACGCCATCAGCACACCAGCTCCAGGCTCCAAGCACTTCCCATGGAAAGCCGCTTTCAATGCTGTCAAAGCAGCCTCCTTGCCCCTGTAGACACAGTACTGCTTTGCCTCATGCCAGCTCCACATATTGTGCACGTAGTAAAGCAATTCTATACTACTGCAACAGTGCATATTAGTGCCACAATGTGAAAACCCATACTTAGTGCCTCACTTCATCTTGGGTCGCAGTGCGGCTGCTAGCTCATCTCCAAACTGGACACCTGTTGTCAGCTTCCCAAGCTTGAACTGCAGCAATGGCATATGCCCCTCTTGACAGAGCTTGCGTCATGTGACACACATGTTGGAAGACCTGATCTGTAATCTCTTCGAGTGGCTCACCTTCAGGACTTTCATTTGAGGTCCTTCCACCAGATCGTGGCAGACATCCTCGTCACACACGGGGTGGCCATCCCTTTCACGCCTCCTCAGAGCAGCCCTTAGCTCTTGATCATTGACCAGCAGCTCGATTGAATACTCCTGCATCCAACAGGTATGCTCCTATGGCACTGCGCTTGATGTGGGTCAAGCATGTGAGCCAAGCATGTGAGCCCCAGCTCACTCACTGTGACTGCTTGAGGACTCCAGTTTGGGCCTGCAAAACGAGTTCTGGTCTCGCCGCTTAATGTTATTGTCGAGGTCCTGCAGTGTACAAGAGGTGTAGAACAAGTCTTGGACCCCCGAGGCGGTATTCATCTCCGCAGTGCATAGGGCGCAGGCGCGCTTGATCACCAAGCGGCGTCGACTTGCTTTAGATGCCTGAGAAACTTCACGTAGCACTTGTCCTGGTTCTGTTCGTCCATGGGGTGCCCGTCGCTGCGAGGCGGCCTGCGGCCTGATCACCGTGGCTGCTTCTGTCTCAGGGGTGGGCCAGTGTACGACGATGAGAATGCGGACAGCAAGAAGTCACCAATGTGATACGCCTCCGTGTCACCTTTCTGGGCCTGCGGATGAAGCGCCGTTGCGGGCGCGCCACTGACGTTTGGGCGCTACGACCACTGTGCATGCCACTGTGGCTGGTAAGAGCAGTTTCCTGCCTCACGGCTTGAGTCACGCCGACGCAACGATCTGAAACACAATTGGAGGACTGGCAAGGTGCTGACAGCGCCATGGCGCGCGCCACTTGGGAATGGGACTCATTACCGACCCATGCAGGAGTTCCTGTATGAGTACCTGGTTGCCAAGTGCGAAAGGGCTGACGACCACACAATCTGCAGGCTGCCTTGCTCTGGCTGAATGCTTGCTATCAGGAGCTTTTTTACATTCAGTCCGCTGACCAAAGGACTGTACCCAGTAACATACTGACCCCTGGAGCACCCAGTCAGTCACCACCCCCATTGAGCGTCCAATACCACAACATCTGACACCCTGTCAACAGGCCTCCTCACTACTGCTTCTTATCTCGTTGGGCAGCCACAGCCCTGTCCACAAGCGGCTGCAACTGCCCCTTCTCCGCCAGGAGCTTGAGCAGGTTGAAGGCCAGGGGGACTGCATACATGGTCCCGACATAAACAGTGGTCTCAGATATTGCTATGGGAGAAGTTGGATAATAGGAGCAGGACCAACCCACTCAGCATCGGCAACCTTGGGCATGCAACAATCATCATGCAGGTCATACCCGGTGCAGGCATGTTTGCATTGTGAGCGGCAGCATGTGATCCCGCACAAACAAAAACTACATGCTCCACCAGTGCAAGTGGTCGTGGTCGTGGACCTTAAACACGATTGGTTATGGACTGTGTGGTGCTGGGAGCGAGTTGAGTTTACTCCTCCTGTGTGCACTGGGGCTCCCTAATCCCACTCCCCATGTGCACTGGTTGGACGGGTTTTGGGAGTTTCCCGTCTGACACCCATGCACCCCAGCCCCAGATCGAACCCCGGCCGATATACTAGCTGGGCGGCTTGGAGTAGGCGCCCAAGTTGAGGATTCAAGTCTCCATATCCATGAAAGCGAGGGCTAGCGGGCCATGTGATGAAGGGGTGGCGGCCAGCTAGCAGCGCTCGAGTGGTGCATGCCATCAAACCGGTCACCGTCAGTGTGTCAATCCTAGCTGTGATTTCAAGACCCAAGGTCGTTCCATTGTGGTGGGGATCCAGTGGTTCAGCCTGCAGCAAACGGTAGTGACTGCCTGCCTAGTAGCAGCCTGGTTGAGACTTCATTTCTAGGTGTGACAAGATTGTGACTGACCCGCAAGGGTGGTGGAAAGCTGTAAGACTAGACTAGACTAGACTAGACTAGACTAAGACTAGACTAGACCAGTGCAAGATGACCTTGCCTACACACGTAACAATAGGAAGCAGCGGCCCGTGCCATACTGCTTAGAGCCACTCTCAAGTCCAAAACAGGCACTCACTATAATCAGTCTTGCGTCGCAGGTTTTCTTCCCGCCACCGGCTGTACTTTTCCTCCTCTACTGCTATCTCCATGTTCAACCTGCAGCATTGGAATCATTGAAGATCACGCCACCGCAGGACAAATCCCCTATCATGTTCCGCCGCACCAGCAGCAACTGCAGCGTCAAGCTCGGAGTTCAGCGGCAATCTCCATGCATGAAACGATGCAAGAAGGCACAGAGCTGTCCGGCGGCACCTGTCACGCATGCCAGCCATCCAGAAGGTGCTGCTACATTGTTACGGCTGGAGAGCCCACAGTGATAGAACGCCAGTGGCATTTGCAGAGCAGCTGCTGCCGCGAAGCGGCGTAACTGCTAGATCGACCCTTCCCTACAGAGAAAGGGTCCCTTCTTCCCTTCAGAGCAAGCAAGGGCTCAGGCTGGCGAGCAAGTGAACATCTCCCTGAGCCCACCTCTCTATCTGCTGCTGTGCCTCGTGTAGCCGTGCTGTGAGCGTGGAGGGGTCATCTGGCAGCGCTTCCCCCTCCTCTTGCATTCCCTGCAACAGTAAGCAACTCCATGGACAGTACAGCAGTATGGCGTACCAGGCATGGTTGGTCCGGCCTACGCTGACTGCCATCTTCCTACCTGCGAACCACTCCTAGTCCTTGTGTGTGGCATGTAGAGGCTTGGGGGCCCTGCTCCCTCAGGACTACATACAGTAAAAAATTTGAATGCTCGCTTAGGACCCACAATGCTCGATTGAACAGACAGGATAGCATACGAACCTGCAGGGACGACTTGCTGAGCTTGGCCTGGATTCGACTTAGGTGCTGTTGCTGCTGCCCCACCTGCTCCTCCAGCTGCTGCTTTCGGTTCCTGCACTTATGCACTGGAGTTGCATAATAATTATCTTGACTTTGGACCACAAAAATGGCTTGAAGCCTTGCTTGTTGCGGACAGCCATGCCCTTGCTTTGACTGGCCCCAGGTGCCTATGCAATTTGCCTTACCATTACAGCCCACAGGTTGTCAGCCGATATCAGGGGATGCCTTAAAACTTGCCCAACATCACTACAGGGCGACGCACCTGATGACCGCCATGAGGTTGAACTTAATTTCATGGGCTGCATAGCGCCCAATGCGCTCTGTGACCATTGCGGCCGCCTTTTCCAGCCAGTCCTCCTGGTGCAGACCAAGGAAGTCAGGGCAGATATATATCAGGTACAAAAGAGCATTCAGCGCCACTGATGGCGGGCGCCAGGTGCCACAGGGTGCAGTGCAGGGCATGCCAGAGGCCGCACGGCCTTTGTGGAATGGCAGGCAGGACCGCAAGCCACAGTGCCTTTGCCTGTTGCAAAGCTCTCCTCCTGAGCCCTTCAATTTCTCCAGCTCCTGCCTCAACAGAAACCATTCCCACCTCTTCCAGACCTACTACTCTTCCTCGCCGCCTGCGCTGTGCTGCTGACCCAGGACTCCCCCCTCCGCCCTGCTGCCATTTGCATGCCCCCTGACGGTACGCCAATGTTGAAGCTGTTTTCTGATCATTTGACCAGGCCATGACCAAACTGTTTTACTAAGCAAATTTGCTGACCTCGCTGCAGTCCGCCAGCTTGATGGGCCCTGGCTTGAGCCCATCCAGCTCATACAGCGCCCCATTGACCGGCACGTAGGCTATGAAGTGGAACGCCTCTCCCTTTGTGTCGTCGTCGTCCTTCTCTGGGATGATGGGTTGCGGCGGGGTGAAGCTGTTGTGCACACTGCGAATGGCCTCACTGTTGCCTATGGCCAGGCCTGCAGCCACATCACATCCCTGGGCATGAACTTTGCTGGATGCTACACCCAGCAGCACCTTTGGTACAGCCTGTACGAGGGACAGGGGTGAACAAGGACCAGACGGGGATACCCATAGCCTACAAAGGAAGAATGACCTCCAAAATGAGTTCGCTGCCATGCCTTGGTTGCTGTTTCAGCTGCCTGCACCCAGCCCCGATCCGTGGCTGGGCCAGCCTGTCTGTCAACAGGGGCGAAGGGTTCGCAACTCTACACCAGACCCAATGCCTGCAGCGCTTCTTGCTGCCGGGAGTCCGGTGTGTGCAACGCAAGGGGGGCAGAGCAGCTGCCCGTGCTCCTGGACATACCTTTCATATCAGGTGGGAACCCTGCTGTGAACTCCCGTAGCTGCCGCAGCTCGTTACCTATCTCCAAGTCTGGCCTATTCATAAGCACGCTGACGATTGCCTGCAGCATAAGCCCCAGGTTCACAGAGAGAAGCAAAACCTCATGTTAAACCTAGCGCATGCAGCTGCATGTCCCAGCATGCGCAGACAACCCTGCCAAGGATACTTGAATTGGGGCCCCTGTTAATGCCCAATAAGCACTGCTGTCCTGGCAGCGGTCTGCTTGTGGCCGAACTAGCACCGCATGCAACATCCCGCCCCACGCATCCGCCATCACTGCTGCTTCCCGAGTAGAGCCGTTTCATACCTGGGTAGCGCAAGCATTGTTGATAACTTGGCTGGCAAAGAAAACACCCTTTGCTTCAAAGTCCGCCTCAATCGGCCGATCGTCAGCCTCCTTCTGCCAGCGAAAGAGGAATATGAGGCCATAGATAGGCCTGCAGGCAAGAATGCCCAATTTTCTGACGTTCTGGATGAGAAAGGTCTCAAGACTGCATGAACATCACTGCCGCTGTATAGCACCTCAACTGCATGCCACAGGCTGCTGCCAGCTGCCCAGCAGGCAATACTTGCTTGAGGGCTTGAAGGCTCTCGCTATCCACAGAATAGAGCTCCTCCACCTGCACATGTTATCTGTTAGCATCTAATTGCACGCGTGTTGAACAAGCAAGGCCACCCTGCAACCCCTCAAACCAGGAAGCTTAGGAGACTCACCTGCACATCCTTGCACCCCAACTCCCACAGCATCTCCGTGAAGACACCAGGGTCCGATTCTATCTGTAGCAATCAAGGAGCAAGCAATGGTCACTGGCTCGTAAACTTGTGGACAACGTCCTGGTTTGTATGTGGCAGCCATCACCTCAAGTCATCAAACACTACAGACGTACCGTCGTCCATTCCTGAGACATTAAGCAGGTGGCCTTCGCTCCGGGGAGGTGATGATCTCAAGAAGAGCTGCTGGATGCTTCCTTTAGCCTGAACCACGCCTCCAGCTTTGAAGATCGGTTTCTGCTTGATTACCCGCTGTTGTTTGTAGTCGGTCGAGTTTCAGGGACGGGGAGGGAATCGGAGTTGGATCCTGTCCTGCATGCATGTGTGCATCTGATCTGACGCAGCTGCAGCTAGCTGTCAGTACCATGGTGCCTTTCAACTTGGCCATGTGATATATTCGACATGTACCTAAGAATATATAAGCTGATAGATTACGGAGTAGCATGTGCCACTTCAAAGGTTCATCGACAGTGGCTACGAGCCGAGCATAATGCTGGGCCAACCAGCCGCTGAGCGGGTGGTTGAAATCTTATAGATGGCAGGAAACTGAGGAGAGTGGGTAGAGAACTATACAGTCTTACAGGGTTTGATGCAAGGCAATGCTCTGTGGCTTCTATCGGACTGATGGCGTGTTCGCATGCTAGCCCGAACCATTTCAGCTAGGTGGCACCCAAAGCAGTAAGCCCGCCTTGGATGTGCTTCGCCATGACCCACGGTGCTCACACCTGTCGGCGAAAAAATGGCGACTCTATTCTTATATGGAACTCACCAGGCTGTTTTTAACAATATGGCAACCCAATCACGAACATGACCACTGTTGCCTAACAAAAGTAACGCATGAGCCGGGGACTAAGAGTGCAAAAAGGCAGGCAGCTTTCTCACTACAGCGTTTTAAAGTACAATGTAGAAGGGTGGTAGATCGGCAGGTGCCAAGCAGAGCTCAAGACACCCACGCACCTATGAGGCATATAAGCAATTGCGGAAGCAAATACCACACACTCGCAAAATAGGCAGCCAACTACAGTAATGCGCACAAGGGCAGGAAGAGCTGACAGGGATAGTAGGCAAACAGCTGCTGCTAACACACTTCAGAGACCCTCACATTCAACAGAACCCCACAAAGCATGGAAGCAGAGTCCGGGCACCTGTGCTGCCCGCCAGTTGCCAGCAACCGCTGGTGTCACCAGGCATGGAAGGTGTTGTCCACCCAAGCTTAGGCAGGGGTACTCTCCACTAGTTGCCAGCCACCGCTGCTGTCGCTGGACTTGGAATCCGTGGACTTGCGGCCCAGTGGGGTGCTGGGGCTGCCACGCACGCCGATAACAACCCCCGACGCCCCGCCGCTGCTGCGCGGGGAGACGGCCGCCTGGGGCCCCGCCGGGGGCCCAGCAGGCGTCAACAGCACCACACTGTCTGTTAGCTCCACTGCTGCCACGCGCGCTGCGCCCATCGGGCTCCGGGGAGAGTGCTTGGGACTCTGACTTGGCGGTGGCGCGGCCGCAGGCGGCGACACCGTTGCTGCCGCCGCCGCCGCTGCGCCTGGGGAACTGGGAGGTGCGACCAGCACCCCTGACCCCTCCAGTGCTTCCTCCCCTTCTAAGGTCCCTGAGGTAGGTTCTGCTGCTGCTGCTGCTGCTGGTGGTGCTGCCGCCGCCGCTGCTGCCATCTGCGCTCCTGCTGGCGCCCCTTTTGCACCCAATGCTGCTGCATGCCCCGAGGGTGCGCCAGGGCAACTGGCGGCGCCTTGAGAGCTGGCCATTGGGCGCTGCTGCTGCGACCGCAAGGCACCCAAGTTGCCGCCGGTACTGCCTGGCTGCACTGGAAGCTGCGCCACTGAGTGATGGTGGTAGCCCAGGGCGGGTGTTGGAGACGGTGACCTGCAGCAGCAGCAGCACAGGCGTCGCAGCAACATCAGCACGCCGGAAGCACAAACGCAGGGAGCTAAAATGCCTTTCAAGGGGTGTAACCGGAAGAGGTTTCAGCAGGCAGGCAATACGTTTGACATTGCCAAACAGTCCGGCAGGGGAAAGCATGCCAAGCATGCCCTGCTAGGCAGGCATGCCCCCAGAGCACGGAGCCTCCCTGCTGCCCCTGTGCCTGATACCTGCCCCCTGAGTGACACACGGGGGCGGCAGCCGCTACCGCGGCGGGCTGCTGCCCCCCAGACCTCGTCCACTGGTGCAGGGCCGGTGCAGGGCCATCCCAGGTGGGGCGGGTGCATGGTGGCCTGGCCCAGCAGGTTTTCCCTGCTTGCTTGCTTACGTCCTCCGGCCCCCCGAGTGTCCGTGGCCCCACCATCTCAACCGCTCTCTTGCCCCGGCGTCCAGTGTGCACATCTGTTGCCTGCCTGCCTGCCTGCCTGGTTGCGTGCGTGCCTGCTCCCTACTGCTGCCTGCGGGCGGTGCCCCGTGCTCAAGTACACAAACGTGGCGGGGGAAGCAGGCGCAAACAGCGCATGGGCTAGTGGGAGTGTCTGCGTACGGGGCAGGGTGGGCAGCAAGAGGGGGGCCAGGTTTACCTCAGCGGACTGCCGGCCCACCTACCCATCCACAGCACTCCAGGCTTGCCTTGTTGCGGCCGGCCACGGCTTTGCAGGAGATCATATTGCTTGCACCCACCTAAGAAGCTCTCACTCCGTCAGCCTCGCACCCACCAGCGACCCCTCTTCCCTCTCAAACCTGTCCACAAAACTCCTAGCAGCGTCGGGCAGGCCCTGTCACAGGCGCCTCTTGCCTTCCGCAACACCACACCGACCTGGATCGCTTGGGGCTGCGGCTCCTCTGGTCCCTGCTCCCGTGCGAGTCCCTCAGCTGGCTGCCGCGCCGGTCATCGCGGCTGCTCTCCCTACTGCGCCTGCTGCGGTGCTGCTGCTGCTGCGAGCCAGAGGGCGCCCTCGGCAGCTCGCCGCGCAGCCAGGGATGCCGCAGCATCTCCGCCGCCGTGGCGCGCTTGCCCGGCACAAGGTTGAGCATGGGGAGCAGAAACTCCTTTAAGCCCAATGCCTGCACAGGAAGGAGGGATGGCCAGGTGGCAGGGCCACCAGACAGGCAGCATGTTCAGCACAATCATATCTAAGACTGGTACGTTTACTGAAACGTCTGCCGAGCAGGAGACTGCATGCAAGAGCCACATCAACAATATTTCAGTCTTAAAAGCGGGCCTTACGATGCGTGGCAGGCTTGGCTCAGCGAATTGTAGTCTATTTTGTGCCGTCACCGGACGTGCCTCCAGCAACAATACGTGTATCATCAGCGCCAGCCCATCACACCACCACAGCGCCCCATACAGGGACCTAGCCCAGGACATAGACAGTAGTGTCTGTCAGCCCAAAACGGTGCAATGCAAGTAGGCTCAGAGAATTCACCAATTTTTGATAACATCATAGGCGTGCCTCTGGCAACGGATACCATTATGACTTCCTCACAGCCTTCACACCCGCGCGCACAGCTGTGGATGCACCCTAGGACTAAGGAAGCGGACCATGCTACGCACTTCGAGATGCCAGGGACAGTGAGCAACCCCCAGGGAGGGATCAAGACTGCTGTTCAGCACTAGAGTCGAACTCATGTCGGCAAGGCCGATCGGTAGTCTAACATGTATTGATTTTGTGCCATCACAACAGCAGCTTTGTAGCACCACATGCAAGCGTTCGTGCACCTGGGCTTCTCCGCTCGTTCTTGCGGAACAAGCTACAGAATTTGAGAGAACAACTGGCACTGCCCAGCTAGGGGTCTTCAATGCACGCTGGCATCCGCCAGCAATCCGCTATCTAACATGCCGACGATTTTAGCAGTCAGTGCGGTGGTCCCACTACCACCAAAACCACACACAACATTTTCGCATCTCTATCCTCCTTGACAGCCTATCCCACAAAGGGAACAGCGCGTCAAAACGCAGCACGGCACCGTGCGGAAAACCCACCTCCTCCTCAGGTAGCTTGTACTTCTCCACCAGCACCCTGTCCATCGGCCAGTAATGGAGGCGGTGTATATGCCGCAGGCGGCCCTCCCGCGTGAAGTACTCGCGCGCGTACCGCCCGGCGGTGGCCACCTGCCGCGGGATGTGCTGCAGCAACTCGATCATCTGCACACATGGAAGGCACGGGCGGAGGTCAGCAGGATGGGTGCAAGTGCACATACCGCCCCCCACGGGGGCCACCTGCCGCGGGACCTGTAGCAGCGGCGCAATCTGCAGGCGGACGTACAATCTAACAGAGGTTGAGGGTCAGGCAAGGGCTGTGGCAGAGCCACCGGGCATTGCAGCACTACTAAGGGCTCCAGCCGGGGAAGCACCTCCTACGCTTCGGAGAGTGCCCCGCCGAAAGCACAAGATCCAGCAATGCAATCGCGCACACAGACTGCCCTGGTTGAGCTGGCCAGTGCAAGTAACAAGGAGCCGTGCTCATCACGACCAGCGACACCAGCAGCCCCCGGGGAGCGCCCGCAGGGACAGCAGCCGGATGTGATGCAGCACTGCAGCTGGCCCGAGGCGCACACCACAGCAGCCTGCCCACCTGCGCAAGGTGGTCCTCGTCACGGCTGTAGTCGCGCCCCGACTTGGGCTCAAAGAGGAAGTCCCCGGTCACAAGCTCAAACACCATACAGGCCAGGGACCAGACATCGGCCGAGGCGTCATAGCCGGCACCCAGGATGACCTGTACGAGGGTACCAAGGGCGGAGGCACACAGTTAAGGGAGGCGGCGGCAGCACAGTATTTGCGACATGGTCTAGCCTGCTACCCACGACAGCACCACCCCCAGAGCTACAAGTCACGCCTTGTACCCACTGGGGCAACCTGCTGCTCAGTCGTCAGGAGCAAAAAAACAGAAACAAGGGGGATTTGGTGGGAAAGGGAGGTGTGGGTGCCAAAAAGTAGTGCTCCCGGGAACCGCGGGCTCGGGGCACGTCGCGAGGCGACCGTGTTGGTCTCGGCCACGATTACGAAGGCGACACACAGGCGCCCCTCCCGCGCAAGCGGGGAGCGGCTTCGCGCAGCCCAGATACCAAATGGCCTTGCCGGGCGGGTGTGCCGCCCCTTCCCTGGGGCGGCACCCCACTGTACACAGACACCACAAGGCAGCTGTGCCGCTGCACAGTCCACCGGCAACCACCCCTCTGTGTCACGCTGCCTTCCCTCAATGGAGCCGGTGGCATGCCTAGCATGGTAAACCACCGCACATCCTCCCGCCCCGCCAAAACCCTTTGCTCTCTACCTGGCTCATTGGGCTCAACTGAGAAGTAATCCTTGTCCAGCATGAGGTCAACCAGACTCCATATGTTCTTCGTATTGACCACACAACCCCCGCCTAACCCACCTCCGGCGAGCGGTACTGCCGCGTCTGGATATCATCTGTGAAGTGCTTGTGGGTCCAGCAGGCGTTGCCAAAGTCCACAATCTTGCAGCCCATAGTCAGCAGCCGCCGCTCCAGGTCCTCAAAGTCAACCTGCTAGGGGGAGAGGTGCAAAGAGACTTACTAAAGGGAGCCTGGCGAAGGTATTAACAATGCTACGATCTGCAGCATGGTGTAAATTGAGCCTTCCACGCAACCCGGCAGCGGGACGGCGAGCATGCAAAGGCAACCCTTATCTGCCAAGCAATGGGACATGGCACACTAAAGGCATGAGCCTGATGCGCTACCGCAACACCTGCCGGTGCTTAGGACACCTAACTACCGTCCCAAACAACTACGACTCACCACTGTGAGCCGCGAGGCACCAGGTGTGGGCGCATTGCCACCTGGCTGCCGCCCGCCGGCCTCCGGCGTGGCCGCAACGGACCCGAGGGCTGCACCCGCGGGCTCGCCGGTGGCCGCTGCGCCGCCTGCCCCTGCGCTGCCTGGAGGAGTGCCATTGGCCAGGCTGGCCAGGTCGGCCGCGCTGGAGGCAGCCAGCCGGTGGTGCTGCTGCTGCTGCTGCTGCGCATGCTGTGACTGATGCACGTCGTGCTGAGCGGACGAGGCGTCGCCGCGCACCGCGCCCGAGTCGGCCACGCTGCCGCTGCGCGCCCCAGACTGGCTGCTGGTATCTGCCCCGTCATCATCCCCGTCATCGTCCTCGTCGCCGCCTGTCAGCCCTGAGGATGACGCTGCCGGGTGCCCCTCTCCCTTCTTGTGCTTCTTCTTTTTCAGCTTCTTCTTCTGGTTCCGCGTCAGCGGCTGCCCTGCCGCCACCGCCGCCGCAAGCTTGCCCACCGGCCGTGGCTGCTGCTGCTGCGAGGCGGGCTGGGTGGGGGTGGGAGCGCCGACGCTGCCGCCGCGCGGGCCCAGCGCTGGTAGCTGGTTGACAGAGGGCAGGGCACGGCGCTGCTTGACAGGCTCCTTCAGCATCACATTCTCGGGCTTGAGATCTGCAACAGGACATGCCACAGCAGAACCTCGCTGCAGAGTTCACAGAAACATGCACCGGCGTAGACGTAGCTCAGCAGGACAGCAGGCATGTCACTGTAATGTACAAAAGTTTGGGAACACCTAATCACAAGCTAGCCCACCCAAGCACAACGGCAGGTGGGGGCCAATGCCCCTGCCCCACCCAGCTTTTGCAAGCCCTGCAGGGCTACCGAGAAGGGCAGTTGCAGTTTTGTCTTTTGAGTATGCAAGGTTGCTGGTACCCTGGAGGCTCCCTGCGCCCAACATGCGTTGCCGCCGCACCTGTGTGGATGATTTGGCACTTGGAGTGCAGGTAGTCAAGGGCGATGAGGGTCTGCCGAGCGAGGTGGCGAACAATGGGGATGGGGATGCCGCGGTGGTCGTACAACCTGCAGTGCCACAGGCGGACAGGAGGGGGATATTTAGCTCTTCACCTCACAGTGACCTTGAGTGCGCACCTCACAAGCCACCTGCGCAGTCCAAGAGCGCAGGGCCAGGGCGGCTGCCAAAACACAACTGGCCGAAACCCAGAGGCCTAGTTGGTTTTAACAGTATAGACCGGCCACGCTAGGGCTCTTGGGCTGGTGCTCCAACTTCCTGTTGCGCGGCACGCTTTCCTGTCATGTTCTGCCAGTTCCTTTCTGTTGCTCCGCAACATACCAGAGAGGACACGAAGCTTGCTACTAAAGGGCCCCATGGGTACGAAGCAATCCTCGCACTAGTCCCAAATGCAGGATAAGGACAGCTGGTGCCTTAGTTCAGCACTGATATGATGCCAACCTTCTCCAATGCAGCTACTACACTGTGAGGACAGAAGCAGGCACGCAGTAGCAGAGGGCACCACTCAATCCACGTGTGGTTGAGGTGCTTGTCTTCCGCTCTTAGTTGTGACCGACGCAACAGGGATGCGAGGCACCGTAGGTAGCATGAAATTTGCTCTGGCAGGGCTGGCAGAGCCAAACCCCCGAGGAAGAGTAAGCACCTCCCCAGGGGCCCTGCCCTGCACGCTGTGCACCAACAGATCCCCCACAGGCTGTGCATTAAAGCACCCTGACAATGTGCAACAGAGCACATTGAGAAGCACCTGAACCACCACATAAAGCCAGTCATAGAGAAACATCAAAGGTTCTCCCTGTCACACTTATAAATTCCTCCTACACTAGAATGCCCGCCACTTGCCCCGGGAGGTTCATCACCAAGAAGAAGTCCCCTCATCTACACGCGTGGTTCGGTTGTTGCCCTCCAGCTAGCTCCACCGACCTTCTCCGCCACACATTGTTAAAGCACCAAATGCACTCCAGCTTGCTCCCTCACCTGATGAGCGTGAGCAGGTTGTCGCCCATGACCTCAAACACCATGCACACATGGCGGCCGTGGGGCCCGGTGTGCTCGAACTGGTCCAGCAGCCGCACGCAGCACTTGGAGTCGTCAGGGTCGTTGTCACGGATCTGGCTGAGCAGCGTGACCTCGTCGCGCGCCGCCTCGGTGTAGTGGGAGGCACTCTTGACAACCTGCATTCGAAATTTTTCATTTTCCCACCATATTCGGCAACTGCTCTTCTAGGGCCGGAACCAGTTCGAACAAGCGACATGGTGCCTACCAGCTGCGGAACTGCCTCCCTAGGTTCCCTGCTCCCTACACAACAAACGCAGCAGGCCGTCCAATCCACACCCCTCCACTCGCACATAGCCTACTCATCTGCGGCCCTCTAACTTTTCCCCTTGTAGAAGCCACGACACCTGAAGACCTTACTGCAGAGGCAGCGCTGCACCCGCCCTGCGCACCTTCATGGCTGCCTGCTGGCCGGTCACCTCATCAAGCACCATCCACACCGTTGAGAAGTGGCCCCACCCCAGCTTGTGCAGTACCGTGTACCGCCCGTCCTTGAACTTCTCGCCCACCCTCACGCGGTGGTAACCGCCTGCAGCCGGGACACCAGCAGGCCGCCTCTTTGCCATCAAGCCTCTGAAAACAACGCTACACTCCACCTCTGAATTCTACACTATACTCAATTACACGTAAACACTGAGTACAGACCAACGGGTGCAGGCACAGCCGACGGAGTGGTAGCTACTCGGTACCAGCTTCAGCCAGCGGGCAGCGTCAGACACTACGGGCCCCCAAGCACTCACCTCGCTTGTAGTCTTCCTCGTCCTCTTGCTCATCAGAGAACTCAGACTCATCAATGTCGCTGCTGGGTGGCGTGCTGGAGTCGTCCCTTTTCTTTTCACCTGCACACAGGATCAGGTATCAAAAGCAGTGGTTTGCAGTGCCAACACACCCTTTTTCAGTTGGCCAGGGTATGGACTTGCCCACAAAAACGAGCAGTCAGTAGCACTTCCACCCATTGCCCACCTTGGGGCTTCTTCTTATATGGCGGAGGCTTCTTCTTGTAGGGCGCCATTGCCACCGGTCACCACTTGAGAGTGCGGGGTAGTCGCGTCGGGTTTCGGAAAGGAAGAGGCGAGGCTTTATACGTGATGTTGCATTGGGAGGATGGTGACCATGTGCACCTTTCTTAATGCCTGTACAGGCTTCAAGTATTGACGATCTTCATGACGTACATTGCACACAGTGCGCATGCCTTGAAGCTGTGCCTAGGTGCAGCTCCAAGCCTGCCTTCAACACTTGTTGTAATATTATGGCGACCTCCCGCCAAACGTACTTGGCTCCTCTCTTCTCCTCTCTCCCAGCCTGCCCCTCTCTCATTGCCAAGCGATTCGAACTAACGCCTATCCGAGGTGAGAGGGTGGTCATCGCACGGCATGCGGGGCGGCTGTTGTTGTGGCGAGTGCCTGTTATTAACAGTGAAAATCTGTCTTCTCAACGGCATTAGTCGCCCACGCAGCAGATGTACCCTAAAGCTTCCTGTGTGCAGGCTTCCTCGAAGACAGAAGACATCAACATGTCTGACGGGTGAGCTGCCTGAACAGAGGTTGCAGCCCTGTGGATTTATACTGCCAAGCATAACCATTTGCAACAGAGGAGAACATCTCGCAGACCAGGAGGGCTCTCCCTGCACCTCTACCGCCTCCTCACACAAGCTTCTTCCCGCCCCGCCCGTGCAGAGGGGACAGCCCGAAGGCCGCCGAGGCCCCCGCCGCCGCCGCGGCTCCCGCCCCCGGCGAGCCCATGGACATCAACACCGCCATCCAGCTGGTGCTCAAGAAGGCGCTGGCTCACGACGGCCTCGCACGCGGCCTGCACGAGGCCTGCAGGTCGGTGGGGGCGCCAGCAGCAGCAGACGACGGGGCTGGGTGGCCTGTAGCGATATTGTGTGTGCTGTGGCTAGTTGTGGGCAAGGACACCCTGTTTCAGTCGGCCCTGCGCGACCCGGCAGAAGGGCTGCAAGTGGTGCAGGGGTTGCAGCGTGGTGCAGTGTGCAGTGCACTTGGTCGCTTGCTTGCTTGCCAAGCGTGGTTCTCAGGTAGCGTAGCCGGCCGCTGTTTGAGCCTTTGGCTTGCAAGCTGGACAAGGCGCTGAGCAGGGCTCATTGGCGACTAGCAGACTGTACTAGAGTGCATGTCGGCGTCTTGGGTTGCAGTACACAAGTCCACCTGTTGAGGGCTGTGAGAGGGTGTGAGTCTAGCATGACCTCGTGGGCTGGTGCTGAAGTGATGCATTCCTAGAGGTTGGGAGGTGCCCAATGCCTGGCTATGGCCTGACATGCCCTGCCGCCCCCCTCCCCCGCTTTTCCCAGGGCCATTGAGCGCGGCCAGGCGCAGCTGTGCATCCTCGCCGACGACTGCAACCAGCCCGACTACAAGAAGCTGATTGAGGCCCTGTGCGCCGAGCAGAGCGTCAACCTCATTGCCGTGCCCGACCCCAAGACCCTGGGCCAGTGGGCAGGTGCGCAGCTGGACAGAACTTGGACGCTCTCCTCTGGCCAGGGAGGATGGACAGGGTTTGGGCTTCGTTGCTGCAGTTATGTTGCGTTGGCCATCGGCCTCCTTGCGCTGCTGCCCGCCATGGTGACAGGGTTGAAGTCAGGTGACGAGCAAAGCGCTTCTCATCAGCAGCATTGTCAGCGGCAGTGAGCCCTTTTATCAGTTTGGTGCTGGGGGAGAGGAGGGGCGCGGTGCGCAGATGGTAAGGTGACGGGCCGGATGCACCCTGTGACCCTCTTGCTTTGACACCGGCGCCTCCACGGGATGCTAGCCAGCCAGCGAGCGAAGGGGGTGCGACAGGTGGTCTGCTGCCCGAGCTGAGCTAGAGTGCCACAGCCTGCAAACTCATACTCTGGTGCTGCAGGCCTGTGCAAGATTGACAGCGAGGGCGAGGCGCGCAAGGTGGTCGGCTGCTCGTGCGCCGTGGTCACCGACTACGGCGAGGAGACTGAGGGCCTGGCGGTGCTGCAGGAGTACCTGAAGAGCCGCTGAGCGCATGCTGTGCTGGGCATGCTGTGCACCCGCCCAGGGCACGCGCTGTGAGCGCTGTGCTGGGCAGTGCACTGGCATCCCCGGCGTGTAGATGGCGCCGGCTGGCTGGCTGGCGGTGGTGCATGCTCCCTGTGGGATGGCACGGCCGATGACCGTGTAACACACGTGGAGAAAGGATGACAGAAATTCAGGATGGCAATGTCTGAGCGGAAGCAGCGAAGGTTCAAAGAGATTTTGCAGCCAAGCGCTCACACATTGGTGGGCCAAGGCGCGGCAGCTTGGCACACAGCATTGTGCTCATGAGAAGCTGAGTAGTGCTTACCACGCATGTGGAAGTACTGGTTCAGGCACTCAAGCGAAGCCTTGAGAAGACTTGCACTCCACTCAATCGGTCAATAGCATCCAGCCCAGCCCTTCGGGTGTTGATCCTATCTGCCAGCACCAGTGAAGTGGGGAGGGATGCTCTTCAGCTGGGAAGGGGTAAAAGTAGAGAGACAAGCACACCGTTATTATGTGTGGGTGATGCCATGCAAAAGCATGCTTAAGAAAGTCCAGTCCTGCATCCAGTCCTGTCAGTACCGTTCGCCTCTCACTCTCCGTTCGCACTGCCTGCCACCCTTACTACCAACAAAGTCCAGTGGCGCTGCCGTTCTATTAGCCGTGGTCCCACCCAGCAGTTACACAAGTTCAGCTGCCTGCCTAGGTTGCCCTAGCCAAGCAAGTGCTACATCCAGCTTACACGGCTAGCCAACCCAGGGCAGCCAGGCCCAACAACTAACAAAGAGGCGGCCATCAGGCGCACACAAAGCAGCCAACAGGCTGCCTGCAGGAGAGCGCATAGAGCCGACAGCAGTCACACAGGGATTCCCACAGCTCACAGCTCAAAGATTCAAACCCCCCACACCTGCAAACCCGCCAAGGTGCTCTAGGCTTCTGAGGGCCCGCGCGCGCAGTCCATCAGTGCATACAGGTCCGGCCGCTTCTGGTGCCGCAGGGGCATGTTGGCCCTCCTCTCCTCCAGGGCCCCAAAGTCCATCTCACAGTACACGATGCCCGGCTGGTGGTCTGTGGTACCCAGAATCTCGCCAAAGGGATCCACGGCGGTGGAGTGGCCCCAGGCAACATAGGAAGACCCCTCGTTCCGAGCGGGGGAGCAGGTGGCCACAAAGAGCTGGTTGTCGACCGCCCGCGCCTTCTGCAGGAGCTCCCAGTGGGCGGGGCCGGTGGTCATGTTGAATGCCCCTGCTACAGGCGGAGGGGGTTAGCAGGCAGGCAGGCAGGAGGCCAAGGAGGGGGGAAGCGCAGGAGGGCAGGCGGGGAAGTGGGGCGACCACTACGCTGCGGCCGGACGAAGGTGCCCGGCCCAGCTGTGAATCTGGGACATCAAGCTGCGCCAGCCTGCACCCCAATGGCAGCACCCGCCCCTTTGCCACAGCGTAACCAACCTGCCTGCCCAAGGCAAGGCGCACCTGGGTACACAATGAGCTGGGCTCCCCTGGCGGCATACAGCATGGCCATCTCCGGGAAGCGGATGTCATAGCAGATGCCCACACCCAGCCTGCAGTGGCGACACAGAAGGCCCCTTACACCACCAGCTGATTCCTACACAACCGCGTGGGGGTGAATGCAATGCCCATGCAGCGCACGGAAGGTGTCCCACTGGCGCAACACTCAGCCAGGGGACCACCCAGAATTTCACCAGGACGTCCATAGTCGCGCCGGAGTACCCCAGCAACCTCCACATCGAAAACCGCTTGCACCCAAGAGTGCACAGGCGAAAGCCACGCAGGCAGCAGGAACAGGCACCAACCTTGCAACCTCAGTATCCACAACAGTGAGGCTCTCCCCAGGGGTCAGCGTCTCCGACTCCTTGAACACTATCTTGCCGGGAATGTCAATATCGAACAAGTGGACCTGCGGCACCAGGGAATGCCAGGACACACTCCCAAACAGAACACAGAACATACAACCAACCTGCGCCACCAACCTGAAGGCAGGCAGCATCCATCACATGGGCTCCTTGTGGCGATCAGTCAAGGCAACCCTACTAGTGGCCACGGCTTGCGCACTAACAGTGCTCAACCCGGGAAGCCCAGCAGCCAAGAACAGCTGGGTTGGCTTACTACACAATCTGCACCCTCCACATGTAGCACTGCCTTCCAGATGTGACTCGCAAGCCTGCCAGGCAGCGCACTACCAACACCACACCGCCAGCCCCCGTAACCCACCTTTCTATGCCGCCCAAGCAGCTGGCCACTCCGCCCATACAGCAGACAGGTGTTATACAGCCTGCCATTGCTACGCTCTGGTATTGAGCCGCCCACCAGCACCACCTGCGCAAGACTTTGTCTGCAATACGTTTGTCCTGTACTCTGGACAAAGCCGCGGCAGCAATGCCTGTGTGGCAGCACGCCGCACTAGGGTAGTCTAGCAGCTGCCCGCTTGGAGCACAGTTCAGCACAACCAGAGAAGATTTGAATATCAGTGCTGAGCGAGGCGGGCCGCAAGAGGATGCAACACCCATTCTCAACACTACCTGGTTCTTCTTAGCAGCCCCTGCCAGCAGTGCTGCTGAGGGCGAGTCCCCGCCCTCCACGTCCTCCGCGTAGGTGGGGAAGCTGTCATTGGAGTATGGGCAGTTCCACATCTCAGGCAGTACCACTAGCTGGGCCCCGTTGCCGGCTGCATCTGCTATGGCGCGCTCTGCTGTGTGCAGGTTGGCCTGCTTATCAGCAGTCACTGCCAGCTGGCACAAAGCAACCTTGACCTGCACAGGACGATCTTAAACTCTCCTCTTTGAAACGCCTCGGAGACAGACAACGACGCTCTGATGTGCAAACCCTCACACTGTAGCACTCCTAGTCTCCTTTGCTGGCATGTCTAACATGTGTCGCTGGGTCAGCTCTTACCCCTGGCCCTAACCAACCCCTTACTTTCTGTGGAGGTGGGGTAGGCAGTATATTGGTGGTGGCGTTGGCAGCAGCCATGACTGCCAGGCGACGACAGTGCTGGGGTTTCAGTGCTGCTCTGCAAGCTGCCTTGGTACCGAACAGCGCTAGAGACAACATGTGGACATGATTTTGGATCAGCGCAGGGCAAGTGCCCGTCTAAATGACTCCCTGTCATCGCAGCATGCTGAGCAGCACCTCGTTCAACGATCATCCTGTTGCGCCCATGGTTGCGCCCTGATGTCTGGTCGATGACAAGTCTTTCACTCAACAGAGAAGCGAGTACCATGAGTTCTTTCAACGTGGGGGAAGTGTTAAGTGCTCTGAAGCAGGTGGCAAGGGAGACTGGTGCTGATGGCAAGGAGAATGACACCAGTTGGATGTCCAACACTCCTAGCAGCACCAAGCAGTTGCTGCTACAGACCAGTGCACTGCACAAAGGCTTCCTGGCGCTCTCTGAAGCGATCCAAGAGAACATAGGCAAGCCAATGGTGTGGGTATTTACAGTCTGCAGCCTTGTGAAGTAAATAGAGGATGTCTGGGTACTAGTACGGAACTGATATTGTCATCCTTGACTACTTGGAGACCTTCACATGGCCTGCAGAGGCCTCACGGCAGCAGTCAGCCAGCTGGAACCAAAGCCTGGAAGCTGTGCGCCATGAGTTTGTGGGCAAGCTGGAGCAGGCCCTAGCGCTGCAGCAGGACCTGCAGCAGCTGCTTACGCTGGAGGCCGGGCTGCAGGCACAGAGCGCCATGCTGGCGGAGAGGCTGGCAACAGTAGAAGACCAGTCCGCCAGGTGAGTGGGGGTGGTCGTTGTTGAGGACACCTGGCAGGGGCTTACTTATGCCCATCACCTTGAACCCCTGTTCTTTCTGTTGCCTCTTGCGCTTGCCGCCCAGTGGGCTGAAGTAAGGTCTCATGGCAAGGCGTGCATACCGCTGTTGCCTTTTCCATTTTGCTGCCTTGCAGCCTGCAGAGCCAGCTCAACCAGCAGAGCGCTGATGTCAGCCAGCAGGTGCAGAACCAGGTGACGCTGGCCGCCAACACACACTTCGAGGAGCACTTGCAGCACTTAGAGCAGGAGCGGCTGGGCCCATTGGTGCAGGCGGAGCTGCGAAGGCAGGTGCAGCAGGTAAGGCTCGTGGCTTCAGTACCGTGTCTGACACAACAGTTGAGCCTAGGCGGTGCACTGTAAGCTCCAGCGGCTACAAGGGTGCCGCACTCTGTGCCCTTGCAGCTACCAAGGGTCAATGTGTCCGCATGATGTCCTGCGCAATCCTTCCAGCTTGCAGTCTATAGGTGAGGCGCGTGGTAAACAGGGTGCAGAGCTGTTGCGTTGAACACGCAGGGAGCGCAATGCAAGCACGACCCGAACCCCACGAAGCACATGACTTGTAGCTGCACTCCCTTGCAGTGGGCCGCCTCGGAGCTTGCCGCTGTCGTGCAGCATGAGGTGCAGCGCCAGACAGCTACAGCAGTGCAGACAGCGCTATCGCGGGAGTTGCAAGCCTTGCAGGCTGGCACTGACGCCGTCCAGCAAGGTATGTTGAAACTGAGAGTCAGCTGTGGTCTAGCCTGCCTTTATGGCGGCTGCTCTCACAGGGTAGAGTTGCCAAGTACCTGTGAGGGACACGAAGTACAGGACATGTACAAGTACAAGTAAATTTCATGCACCAACTCTTGCAGCAACAAAAACTCATGGGAGGAGAGAGCACTAGTACCACTTAATCCATTTCAGCCAGCAGACGAAGAGGCAGCAGGAGACATGCTGCTTTCTATCATCAACATCGTCGCTGCTGCCGTTTGTTCATGCAGCCTGTGTAGGCACCGCAGAGCTGGCCTCCCAGGTGGCCTCTGAGGTTGCCAGCCTGGCAGCTGACATGCAGCACCTCAGCGGCTGGTGCCAACGGCTGGAGGCAGCCCACAGCAACCATGAGGAGCGGCTTTGCCTGTTGGAAGAGTCTGCCGCTGAAACAGCAGCAGCAGCGCCCTCGGCTCCTGTTGGAGCTGCCACTGCGGTTGGTTACGCCCGCCAAAGGACAGGCAACGCGGTGCAGCAACATGAGCTGACTCGGCTGGACGGGGCCATGAGGCAGCAGGAGGAGCGGCTCAGCCGGCTGGAGCTGGCAGCAGGGGTTGCTGGCAAGGCACCACCCGACAGGGGTAGCAGGCCTGCTTCGGCTGCCACTCCCCCAGCAGCCGCGCCTGCAGCGCTGAGAGCAGCAAGCACCAGCCCCCAGGAAGCAGGCGGCAGCAGCAGCCCAGAAGGGGAGGCGCAGCTGGGAGGCAGCCCGCAGCAGCTGGCGCAGCAGCAAGCAACACTGGCAGCGCAGCTTGCGGCGGCGGAGGTGCGGCTGGGGGCGCTGCTGGGCGAGACGCGCGCTGAACTGGCAGCGCAACAGGTGCAGCGCGCACAGAGCACTGACGAGGTTGTCCATGCTGTGCTGACCGATGTTATGTCACTCGCGAGGCACACCAAGGCGTTGGATGGGGAGGTGCGGGCGCTGCGGGGCGGGGTGGCGCAGCTGCAGGATGCGGTGCTGCAATGCAGTAGTACCTTTGCAACTGCGCTCAAGCTGCCGTCGCCTGTGGGACCCTTTACCAGCTTCCCACCAGCCTGAGTTGAGTTCACAAGCAAAGGCAGGCTGAGGTGGACGCCGTGTTGTAGATAGGCTGTGGTGCAAACACCCCCTCTGGCGGTGCGCTGTGAGGCTGCAGCAGTGCTTGGGGTGCCTGTCATATATGAGCCCGCTGGCCTTCTTAATTTCAGCAGACAGGGGCTGGCAGTGTAACGGTGTACCAGTCGTCATGCCCTTGGCACCAGGGCCAGTTCAAGCGGCGGTACCCCGCTCGCCCAGCTCAAGCCCTGCCGTTGGGAAAAGATGTTTTGGCATTTTATGGCACCTATGATTGCCACGTGACGTGGCCCACGCCTTCCATTTATCTCACCGTGTCGCATGGTACTTGATGGTACCCTCCGCGTACCATGGTATTGCGGGTGCTGATAAAGCCCCACGCCTGCGCTGTCCGCCAATGTGCTGTCTGCCAAAGCCCTAGTGGGCCTTCTGGCATAGACGTGGAGACAAGCACACCCCTTCAATGAAGCAGTCGCTCGCCGAGTTCCCTGGGGCAGGCTCCTTTGACAAAGCGGTGTCCAATGGGCAGCAGGATCGCCGAGGGCTCCGAGCTTTCGAGTGCTTCAGTGTAGAAGAGCCCACAGGAGCAGTAGCGCCGGAAGAGCTGGTGAGGCTCGAAGGGGGCCCTTTGCCCATGCAGGCTTCTTGGGAGGTCTGTAAGGGATCCGTGCCCAGGTGGCCTAGTGTCTGCCTGTTGCACCCATTCGAAGTAGAAGGTGGAACTGAAGTGTTTTGTCAGTGGGTGTGGGCACCCCAGGCCAGCTTTAGTGCTGCTGCGCCCTCTACAAGCTGGGCCTTATCTAGCCATCATGAGCGTTGCGCAGGAGAAGGTGTCAGCTACTTCCTTTACTTCCAAGGTAGAGTCCGACCTGTCCTTTACCGGCGCACCAGAGCCTCAGAAGGTGCGCTTCTTTTGCTGCTGCTGAATGCCTGCGGTCTTTGCCGGTTCTGCCGCACAGCCAGGAATCAGCGTCTGGGCCATGCCTGCTTGTCAAGCCTCGCCTTCTGGCATAAGTCCCACTCATCCCCTGGGGCTTTAAAACCCAAGATGCGCTGCCATCCACTGGAGTGCCCTCAGAGGGGCACAGGTCTGGTATCTCAGGAAAGGCTAATCTCCAGGGCCTGAGGGTCTGTCCTCCCGACACTTACTCCACCTGCTGAGCACTCACAGCCTTGGTGTTAAGCTGTACAGCTCGCTGTCCTGTCCTGCAGAGGCACCGTAAGAGCAAGTTGAAGCTGGCCAGGAAGAAGCTCAGAGCAGCAGGGGCGAGTGTGTTGGAGATGTTCCTGGGCGGCTATCAGCCACACGCCTATGGCCAGAGTGGGTACCTGTGGATGGGGCTATGCCCTGGGTGGGCATGGGTGGGCGGACTACCCTCCACCACATGCGGCAGCTATCAGCCAGACAGCCTGGCCCTGCGCTAGGTCCTGGCCTAAACAGTCAACGGCTTCTGTGAGTGATATTTGATTGGAGGAGACTATCTGAGTGATGAGAGAGACGCAGCACAGCATTGCCAGTATTGGAGTGAGAGACAGCTGAGGGTCCAGTGTTCAGGGGAGGGGTTGTTGTAGGACTTTCCAGGGGTTGTATGTTGCGGTAGGCTGCAGGCATGGGTAAGGCATGGATGAGTTTCAGGCAGATGGGGACTGTGCAGAGGGGGCCGAGGCTGTAGAGAACTTTCACAAGGGCACCCGCCTCTACAGGCCTGTCTTGGGAGTGCTTCTGTATGCAGCGTACTCCTAGCCTACCAAGTGGGTCTGGAGATGGTTGATTGTGCAACTATCACTTGGTTGCTCTTTGTTGGCTGCTCAACCCGACAGTGTGAAGCAATGAAAGCAACAGGCGTGGAGGCAATCAGTGCTAGCCTGGCAGGTCAGCTAGAATAGTACTGTTCTAGCACTAATGCTGAGGTGAAATGGCACAGTACTGCCAGTGAACCCTTAACCAGGCCACACCCCTTGGTCATGCCATCGCTTCCACAACTGGCAGAGGAACCGCTGCATGGAAGATCTGCCAAGAAATGCCACGTCCTTACTAGCCACGCGACAACTTGAAGGGTGACGCGTGTATCAGGGCCGCCGCCCCCCCGCCTAGGCGCCCCGCCGCCGGCTACACCGCGTCAATACCATGGGTAGAAAGTGACAAGGACCGAAGATTGCCCAAAAACTTGTTGCGCTGGACTTCGTGATCTCCTCAAGCTTTCAGTTTCCTTGAACGTCCTCTAGTTCTCAGCGAGGCAGGCTTCAAGTTCTCGCAGTACCAAGGGGCCCTGCAGGGTCTACAGAGAGGGAAGAATGACAGCTGCCATCCTTTGGTGAACCCCTACAAGATTACCCGTAGAGGTCAAGGAGCGATGCAAGGGCTGGTAAGCGCAGAAAGGGGGCTCAGGAACTCCCAACCTAGGCTTGCCCAAGGGGAAGGTGGCTGTAGCTGGCTGTGTGACAAATTGATGGGCAGCAAAGTCAGGCTCACCGTTCAAGTGTACCAGGTGCCCAGTGGCCAGGGGGCCACGACACCATCCTCGAGCCATTGGTACCTAGAAATGGGTTCAAGTATTGCGGCAAACCCGACAACACCACAGATACCGGCCCTAACTGGCCAACAAAAGTGACCTGCAGGACAAGTTGTCAAGTGGTAGTGGCGCATCCTGCACTTCCAAGGCAGGGAGTGATCTTTCCTCTGATGATGCGGCACCCCAGCCGCAGAAGGTGTGTACGCAGTTGCTGCCTCGTACAAGTCTGGGTTGCTTCCTGTGTACCTTGCCAGCTGTCGCAGGTGTTTGACAGTCACACCGCAGGCTAATCAATCAGGTGTGGAATAGATAACTGGAAGTGCGTGCCTTGCTGTTTGGCTGTTCAAGGCCACAAAAGATGGATTTGGCGCGAGTCTGCCTCCCCTTTGCTGCAACTGCCGTGCTGTAGAGGCTAAGCAAAGGTTCAATGCAGCATGCAAGGAGGAAGCTGAAGGCTGCTGGCTCGAGGGTGTGGGGCATTCTCCTGGGTGGCTACGAGCTGAAAGCCGACAGCCGCAGTGACACCTTCTGGGCGGGGCTATGCCCTGGTTGGGGGTTTGTAGGCGACGTCTCCTCGCCCATGTGCAGCAGTTGGCAGGCCAGCGACAGCCGGCTGCTGCGCTAACTCTTCAATTGCTCTGGACAGCCTTTATGAGTGACAATACGAGGGGACGAGACAAAGTGAGCGGAAGAAAGCGTGAGTGAGAGGGCATTTTCCATTTGTAGAACAGTTGTTGTGGCCTGGTGTGTTGCACTGCAAGCAATCTCCGAATATTGTATCGATAGGACTTGCAAGGAGGTTGGCGCTGTGTGACTGTGACAGTTAACAGCAACATGCGTGCGCCTCTTGCATCGTGCTGGTGCACACTAGACTCCCATGTTGGGGGATGCACACTGCAAACCCAGGATGCTGGGATTGGTGCAGCAGAGCTGTGTCGTGTGCGGAAGCTCCAGCTTGTAATACCCAAACTTGTGCATGCTGCAAGCTGATGTATTTCTGGCAGGTCCTTGATGTAGCCATGCAGCCGGCCTCGTCACCTTTGCTTAGTAACGCAGCCTGCAGAGCATGACTGCTAGTCCACACTGTGGACTACTGGCAGTTCTCATGAGCAGGGGTTCAGTGAAGGCACACTGGCAGTCACTGCCAAAGCACCCTAGCCCTTAGAGTACTAGCCCTGCCCGCATTGGAGGTTTAGGTTTCAAACAAGGCAAGTTGCTATCATCTGCATGATGCTTTTGTCAGTCCTTGCACACATTGACCGACCCACGGTACCACTTTCGAGCTTGGCACATTATCCTCAGCATCTCGTAAAGGTGAAAGCATGCATGGGAAACGGTGAAGGCACGCATGGGAAGGTGCCGCGGGCGAAACAGCATGAAGCCAAATCCTCCTATGTCTGCCTTTCACAACAGATCTGTGGCATATTAAGACATTTTTATTACAAGGTGAACAAGGCACAGTTGTATGGAGCTGGCCTTCGTCACGCACACAGGCCCAATGCAACAGTGCCGTTGGGAAGGGCTAGATGGCGGCTCTCATGCAGCGTCCCCTAGGCAGAGTCGGCCCTGGGTGAAGGCATTCCAGTGCTTGAGTCCCTCGTCTGCCAGAGAGAATGACGAATGCAATGCACTAGAGCATGTGAGAGCTCTCAAGATTGTAGTGCATGCCAGGGAGTTAGGGGGGGTTGATGATGCTAGACTCGTGCTGCATCTATCATAGTGTATGCCTGTGTACCCTTCTCGTGCAGAAGTATTGGTTGAGCAGCTGCAGCAGCAATTCTAGCCGGGGGGCAGGAGCTAACCCCGCCCCCCAACTGATTATACCTCCAGGCTCTTGCAAGGCATATCATCGCACCAACCATGCCATATGTTGCATGCTTCCAGGAGGTCTCCAGCGTCTCATGCAAGACCGAGAGCGAGTGTGACATGCCCGCCAGTGCAGCACAGCACAAACCGCAGCAGGTGCGCTAACAAGCTATCTCGCCCTGCCGAGGCTTAGGTACAGCGCCGCTAAGAACACTTCCTTTGGCCGGCATGTGCATTGTCAGCATCCAGGCATCTACAACTTGCTGGGCCCTCCAAAAGATAGCAGGTGATGCCTGCACTACATTACCGCTGGGATCTAGACAGGGCTGAGTGCCGTGCCCTACCTTCACTGATGCACCCAACTCACGGTCCCCACTAAGGACTGCTACAATTGCATTGCAGAGCCGGAGCCACAGTTTGATGAAGCGGGCAGGGAAGATATTCAGGGCAGCTGGCGCATGCATGTTGGGACTCTTTCTCAAGGGCCATCATCATTACCAAGATGGGTACCTCAAGGCTCAAGTTTGGGCAGCTACACTTCCCTGCGGCTGGGGTTGCATCGGTGCTCTGCCGCCTGCTGCATGTGTCAGCTATTGGGCCGAGAGCCAGGTGTCCCGCTAACTCCTATGCTTGTGCATTGGAGTATGCCAGATAGCGTATGAGGCCAAGTGTGACAGCTTGATGTGCCCTCTTGTGTGATGAAGGACATGGTTGGTCGCCAACAGTGGCATGTAGGCCAGGGTATGCTTGGGCGTGCTTGTTCCTGGTGGCCGGTAGTGAGAAAAGGTAAAGGTAAAGAGGATCTGTGAACGAAGGCTGGGTTGAAGGCATCTCTAATGGCTTGGCTGCTGCCTAAGCTAGATGTCATATGTGGTGAATGTGGCGGCTGCTCATCAGTTCCCACTCTGTCTTGAGAATGGTTATTTGCACCTTTCCCTGATTGTTCGCTTACTGTGCTAGCAACGGGTCATCTAGCTTTACACCCGCTTCCTAACAAGAGGTTACATATACAACATGGACAAGCTTATAAGCAGTAGGGGAAGCCCTTACAGACAGGCAAACGGCTACTTGTTGGAAACGATCCAACTGCAAGCAAGCCTTTTGTGGGTGATTAAACCAGCTGAGAGCCCGACGCGCCTGCATCAAGCAGGGCCATTATGAGCAAGTGCAGCTCCCAGGGGCCAAGAAGCTAATGCTTGTGTGCAGGCAGACAGAGCATGGCACAACAAAACGGGATGACACAAAAATAGCTGCCAGGCCGCATAGCTGCTATGAATGAGGCAGCACACGCATGCCCACAGCGGGCCAGTAACACAGTAAGGCAGAGAATAGCAGCGACTGCATACAACAGGTTCCTGCCCTTGGGAAGTGAGAAGTTATGGAGTTTTAGGGTGATTCGGAACACGCAGAACATGCAATGGTAGCACCACACAGCATACAACAAGAAGCATTAGCATACTGTGGTACACAGCTCTATACAAGCGCTCTAGTATACATGTTGCTTTAATGCCTACCCCTCTCAAACGGCGGCCCTGCCCCAGAAGCCCAACTGATGCGAGCCGCAGCAGCCGCAGCATGCGGCCAGCAGTCCCTAGTCAGCACGTGCCATTCACAGAGGTGCACAAGGATCAATACCCTACAAAAGCCCCACTTGGTGTGTACATGCTGCTCTACTGTCACACAGATACATCAATGAGCCTCACAACTTCCTTGCCTGCTTTCCTACCATCCATACACATCAGCCTCGAGTGCCGCCTTGTCCTCGCTGTCCCTCCAGCCAGACTGCCCCAGACTGCCACCTTTAAAATGCCTGCCCTGCTTAACCATCTTACAAGCTGCCCATCTTAGTATGGCGGGGTGCTGCTGAGGCTGCTGCTAGACCGCCCAAAGTGTCCACCAAACCCGTTCGCCAGTCCAGTAGGTGTGCTGGTCCCACTGGCTAGGAAGACATGAGTGCCGCCCAGGGGGCTGCTGCCCAGTATGGCCCCACGGTCTGACTGCCCATGGCCCAGGCTAGTCGGTATGCTGGCTAGGTCTCCACTGTGCCCATTGGTAGATGCCCACGAGGCCAACGATGCTGAGGGGCCCTGCTGTGGCAGTGGCACCTGGCCCGGACCCGGCTGGAACGGCAGGGCGTAGAAGCGGAACTGTGGGTCTGCCCAAAGGGGTACGCTGCCCGCTGACAGGCCGGCTGGGTCCTGATGGGCTGGCGCTCCCTCGGCCTGGGCTAGCCAGGAGGGATCTACAAGCGCGGCTGCACAGCCCGGCTCGCTAGCCAACTCTGCTGCAACCGCGCCAGCGGCGTCGGTAGCAAGCCCGCTGCCAATACCATTGGCAGCCTGCAGCGGCGGCAGAGATAGGGAGCCCTGGGGGCTGCCCAGCACTGAGGAAGTGGTGGAGTGGATGTCTATAGCAGGCGCAGCGTGGCCCACCAGCTGTTGCAAGGGTAGCAGGCAGGCAGGCATTTCCTCCCGCTCCGGCCAGCCATGCTGCCGGCAGATGTCCCACCGTGCCTCCTCTTGCAAGGCTGCCGCCTGGCGGGTATCCGCTGCTGCTGCCGGCCCACTGCACAGTGCAAGGCTGACCAGTTTGTTCACAGCACTACCTGACCTAAAAACAAAGGGCAACACTACCAGCACAGATATGAAAGACAGGCAACCGAGCAACGATGAGAAATAGGCTGTGAGGAGGAGGCTGTAAAGGATGTCACGTATGGCTGGCATCTTGGTGTGAGCTTTGCAATAATACACTAGACTACATCCTGCCACGGAGCTGGAACCAATTGTACAAAGCTAGGTCCTTGGGCTGAGCAGCACCAATCGCCACGGCACCAACATCTAGCACGCACCTGCCATCAACAGCGGCAGGGTAATGGCCATTGACTGGGGTAGCTGCTGGGATGCCTCGGAGGCCGTCGGCAGTGCGCAAGGCATGCCGTGTGAGCTGCCCCTCCCAGTTGACTACCACCAGAGCAAGGGGTGCAGCTTCACTAGGAGCCTGGTGTGTGCCAGCCGTTGCTCGTGGACTGACTGGCTTTACAGGCACGAAGGCCGCAGCCGCTGGCAGCACGCCTGCAAAATACACCAAATGCAAGTCGCCTGTCTGGCAGCAGACCACGCTGCTGCCCAGCTCTGCCTTGCAGTTTATATGTACTTCAGTAGAAGGAATGCACGCGGGAAAGCAGGAGAGTCATAATGACATGTCATACCTTACATCTTTGTATACTTAACATATATGTAATGTAGTCTTATTCTGCGCAGGGAGGCAGTCTGGTCTTCCCTACACTTCCCCTACAACCCAACCTCAAAACCCCGCGCACCTGACTGCTGCCAGTACATGCTCAGCGCCGCTTGCGCCGCCGCACCAGCCAAGCTGCTGCCCAATGGCCCGGCTTTGCCGCCCGCCCTACCCACAGCCAGCAGCTTGGACCCCTGCCCTGCAACCCCTTCATCAAGCTGCTCCTGCTGTTGTTGCTGCGCTACGGCCTCGGTCGCCCGCAGCCTCCCTATCCCCTGCAGGCCAGCCCCGCTACCTGCTGCCACAGCTGCGGCTGCCGCTCCTGCTCCATAGGCTCCCGCTGGTTGGCCCCAACTGCCTGCATGCTGCAAGCCTGATGGTCCCCCAGCAGCCAGACAGCCAGCCCCAGCCTCTGCTAGGTGGAAGACATGGCTGGTGCCGCGGCCCGAGGTCACCGCTGCCCAGCTGGCATCTGGAGCAAAGGCAATGGCCTGAATGACTGCAGGCGTCATTCCTCGGTGCAGCCTGAAAAGGTGCACCGCATAGCCCGCCGCTGGAGCGCCACTGCCCGCCACCATTGGCTCTCCCTCCAGCATGCCAGAATATGCTTGGCCATTTGGTGACGGCGGCACCACCTGGAAGATATTCACATTGTGCCCCGCCACCGAGGCAGTGGCTAACATGGTTCCATCGGGGGTGAACTGCATGGCGGCTAGCGGGCTGGTGTGCGCTCGGAAGTGGCAGACCACCTGCCGTGTGACCACATCTCGCACCAGGACAGTGCCAGCGACGTTGGTGTCGCCCTGCACAGGCCATAGTAAGGTGCCACTTGCATCGCGCGCCAATATCTCTTCCTACCCACGTTGGTCAACTCCACCCACACCTTGGTGTGACAGAGCACGTTCCAAAGAAGACAGCATACACGCCCAGGTTAGCCCCAACCACTGCTGCATGTCCCACGCAGAAGCAACATGCTGACCCTGCTACTAACTCTACGCGTTCCTCAGTCACATGCGCCCCAACCCAACCCTGACACACTCCCAGCTGTCCTGGTACGTATACATGATACTAATCTTCCAATATATCTGTATAGTCTAGTCTAGTGTAACAGCAAACCGCCACCTAACCATGCTGCCGTGAGTCCCACAATATATCTTCATATAATGGGACTCTCATCAACACAGCCACACCTGCTGCAGCGCTACGCCCTGTTGCTGCACACCGCTGCGCCAGCTGCGGTACTGGCTGGTCAGGTACTTGTAGCTGGCCGACCCTGCCGCCGCCAACTGCTGCCCCGACTTGCGCGCAACCTCCCTGGCCGCCTCCGCCACCACAGCGCTGCTCAGGCCAGCCCCGGGACTGGTGCCGGGCATGGCCACGCCAGCCATAGTGCCGTTTCCAAAGCCGCCGGTGCCTGGCTCTAGGCTGGGAGCTCGGCCAGGGATGGTGTGAGCGCTGCTAGCGGAGGAGTGACTACCGGAGGAGCTATTGCGCCGGTGCAGCGGTAGCCGCTGGGCCTTGGCCAGGCTGCCGCTCTGCTGGACAGGCTGCAAGAAGTGAGCGCAGCAGGGACGGCACCGTGATGATCAGCACCTGGCCAGACAGTGCACGATAAAAACTCCAGCGGGCACCAAAACCGAAGCCGTCGAGGAGGTCTTAGTAGATTCATTGTGCAGCACACCTCATGCTGCACGGTGGCACCAGAAAAGCTGCTTAGCGCCCCGACTCTCAATACCGCACGAACAGCCCAAAGAAAGAAGCACAGGCAGGCTGAGTTCAATTCTCTCCAACGTATACCCTGGGAAGCAGTGGCTCCTACCTGGTCTGCAGCATATGCCAGCCACCGCGGGCCTAATGCACACGGGCTGCCACTGAGGGCCGGCAGCTCTGCTTCTTGCAGGGGGTCATGCGGGTGGTGCCTAGTGAGCGCCCGCTGCCCCTGCTGCTCTGCATGCTGCGGCTGCAGCTGCTTGCTGGCTGGCGGAGGTGTGTATGTGAGGCAGCTCAGCATGCTGTCTAGCGTGACCGCATCAAAGACTTGCAGCTGACCTCGCAGCGCCACCACCATCACACGGCTGCTACAAAGCACAGCCAGCACCTCACTACCGAAGGAGAGGGTCTTGACAAAGCCCTGGGTGCGCAACGAGAACAGCTGCACACGGTGCTGCTGTGGCAGAGAGCGGCTGTTGCTTCTATCCAGCTCTTGACTGTTGCCAGCTGGCGCCGGTGCTGGAACTACAGCAATCAGCGGCCGTGTGCCGTGGAGCAGACCGTCAGGCGGGTCTTCACAGCGGGGCTGCGGAACTGACTCCAGCCACCTGCATGATGCTTAGAGGCAGCGACCTGTCAGTATACAACAGAAAGGTTCCTTCTTTGTCCAGTGTCCAGTCACAAGGAGTTATGACAAGTACGACAGAAAAACCTGCAATGCCCAGTTGCCGCAGCTTCCAGGCTGGCCACAGCTATGTAGACACACAAAGGCCAGGAACACGTCTCCTACCTGACAGCCCCGTCCCGGCGGATCGAGCTGAGCTCAGCTGGGGCATCCTTGTCCTCCAGGCTCCACACTTGGAAGCCAGTGTCGTAGCCCACTAGGACGACTTGGAGGCATCGTAGCGAGCCTTGGCCAGCGTCTCTCCACTCTAACTGCCCTACTCTAGCCCAGGTTACTTTCTCCCTGTCGCTCCTGTCAGCTGTTAGCGTCTGGTAACCTGCTGCAGCCGCTTTCGCAAGCCCAACGCCAGCACTGGCAAGGGATGAGCCAAGGGTGAATAGCGATTTTGCTGCGATCGTTCGTGCCTTCGCTGCTGCCTCACTGCTAGCCAAGTGGGAGGTAAAGGGCATTGGCTCACCAGTCACATGAAAACTGAGCGCTAACCCTGGAGGAGAGCCTAAGGGAAGTGAAGTTTCGCTCAGTCAGTTCAAATAGTTTAGCTGACAGCATCTCGGACAGGAGGTGGTTCTTCCCATGAGGCTCCCGCCTGCTGATCTGGCATGTGATCCGAAAGACAACTACACAGACAGCTGACAGAAGAGTGAGGGGAGGGGAGCCTGGAAGGAGTCTTGGAGTTCGGAGTTGATGGAAGCAAGAAGCTGGCCCCACTGCCCCCCCCCCCTTTTGTCAGGGAACTGGAGCAGCTCTTGTTCTTCTCAACACTTCCAGTAGATTTCTCTTATTGCCACAGCTGCGACGATGCTCGCCTGCATGGCCAGTACCTGATCTTGCAACCTTGTTATTGGCCACTACTCACTACTGGTACAATGAAATTCTTCCATGTGACCTGTATGAGGGAATAGCCCTTGGCAGCGATAACCGTGTAGTGCTCTTGGGAATAATGTACCGCTAAACGAACCATTAATCAAAGGTGGGGTCCACTGCCTAATCAACACTGATGACAACACCTGCAAATTTTGCCGCCACGCTGCCGCCCTCCAGCAACTAGGAACGAAGAATGTGTAGGTGCAGGCTATCCAGCCTTGAGCCATCTCTGAGCGTGCTACTCTCAGAACCCCACTCCGTGGGTGGAGGTCCAGACGTCAGCTCCGCACAACCAAGAGAAGGCAGTAGGTGGGCAAGGTACCTAGGTCTGCCCCGAAACCTCGGACAGCTGCAATTTGGCCATAATGCCCGCTGCAACTATGTCTTCCACGCTTCGCGACAGCTTGCGAGGCACAGCTGGGCTGAAGACCTCACTGCGCTTCCGCACTGCACCTGGCTGTGGTTGGCTAGTTGAACCGGCGTCTGCCTGCTGCTGCTGCTGCTGCTGTTGAGGCTGCTCTGGCACTCTCAGCATGCTGCCGGCTGTACGGCCCTCCGCCCCCTTCTGGTTGTTTACCAGGTTAAGAGAGCGCTTCACCCTGCAATGAGTCATTGCCCTATGACTGGGGTTGCATCCATTTGTGCAAGACATTACAGTGCAAAAGGTGGATGTTAGCAACACATGTGTATTTATGAGGGAGTTTTGCCTGTCCACTCACCGGACACGCAGCACAGGTCTGGAGGCTCGCTTCCCCACTCTGCCTGGCGGGCAGGAGTGCGGCTTTTCTGCAGAATGAGCGTTGCAGGGTTGCTTCAAGGACCCACTTAATACCTGGTTAGACATGGTTTTGACATGGAGCGTTTTCCGGGCCTACCAACAATTCATTACGTGCCAACACTAGAGGTACACTAGCGCAACAGGACTTGACCCACCTGGGAACAACTTGGCAGTTGCATCTGCTAACGGTGAGCAAGTGATGCTTTTGCGGGGCGCCAGAGGCTGGCTCTTGGAAAGGCATCTGCAATCGTGATAAGCACAGCCAGGTGAAGCAGTGACTGAAGAGTAACGACTTGCTGGTGGTAAATGCAAGCTGGAGTGTACGCCCACATGGCTTTGTTGCAAGCGTTGCTTGACTTGGTGTGCCAGAACCATTTCGTTTTTAATGCCACCCCTTGCACACTGAGCGCTATGTCCACTTACAAGGAGATGGGTGTGCAACCTGGAGCATCGTCCATATCACCAAAAGCGTCAAAGGTCGCCCCTGCTTTGCCGGGTGATGGTATGCTGGGTCCCTGCAGTGCCCGGCTAAGTAGAGTGATGGTTACTGTGCAGCACACATCAACTAAGGCACCTCCAGGGAGAGAGGACATGAGGGGTGGGTAAGTCCGGGCCCAGAACCCAACTAGGTTAGGGTCCCCCTGGGACTAATTTGGGAGGGCACCACCCCCTTCAGGTGGGCCGCAGTGGCTCGATCTTTCTGCCAGTACTGGTGGGACCCCTGCCTCAATAGCAGGGTCCTGGACCTCAAAAAGGCATCTTTCTTTACGAAGGAGCTGGTGGTGCCCCTCTCACGTCATTTTGGGGCACCCAATGACTTGGTGTGTATCCATACAGACAAAGGCATAGTATAGCAAACCTCAGCATTATTTTCGCGCGGGGACGGCCTGAGTAAAGCTTGCCTGTTGACCCTGTACACGTGATGGGCACGTCAACAATTCCCAGTTGTGCTTGCTGCAAGGGACTATCTGCTGGACATCAATGGAGAGTGCCGGTCTGTGACTCCCTGGCTGCACCACCTGCAGCAAGACGTCTGAGTTAGAAGGAGGCCAGCGTTGACGAAGGTGCACCTGTACAGCTTCCGTGGGGAGATCCGCATTGAGGGACATCGCACCCCGCCACAGAACAACTTAAAAGAACCGCAAAAGGGAGCCCAAGGTGGAAGTTTTCCAGCACTGCCAAAGGCACCTGACGGTCGGCCTTTGCGGCGGGTGAGTGAATGTGATGGGAGGTGCCCTTGGTAGGGCCCAGACGGTTGCGGCTGGCTGCACGAGCAGAGCCTTGTTAACTTAGTTGCACCTGTCGGCCGAGGTCCAGTAGCACCATGACTCCACTCAGTGAAGAGGTTTTCAGTCGACCTGCTTGCACCCACCTGCTTGTCCGACATGGCACAGGACGATCGGGCCTGCACCAGCGCCAACTGGCACCGTGTCTGCCTGGTCCATCAGCTGCACTGCCGTAAGGCGGTCAGGAATCTCAAGGCCTGAGCCATATTAGGTGCTTGACCAGGGCTGGGCGTTCCTGAGCTGCAAATCTGGGCAGACAAGGAGTGGTTGAATGCAGAATGTGCGAGTGGCGCAGCCATCTGTTTATTGGTTGTTTGGTGACAGCAGGCACAGCATGGCCTCATGAGCCCTCAATTTGTGATTTCTGCCTTGGCTGCAAGCCCACCCAGCTATGTAGTATGTATTGCAGCATCTTGTATGCTAGGCAGCCTTAGTACCACCTAGCAGGGCACCATGGTGCTTGATCACTCCTAGGATGTGATACTTGTGCAGCTCTAAGGCGACGTATTGAACTCGGACTGTCGCCATGGAATCTAGGTGGCCCAGCCTGCTGCAGCCTGACGCTCGGCAGCTCCAGCTGTTCCCCATCCCTCCCCAGCCCACCAGCGCAGCCGACCAGCTGCGAGCGAGGCTGGGCCCTGAACCCTCGGGACAGCAGACGAGCGCTGAACTGCTGCAGCAACTGATAAACTTGCTGCAGCCAGTGGATGTCGGCAGCCTGTGAGTGCAACCAAACTCTGCATTGTACATCCCTCTAGGCCACCACGCTTACAGTGCGCCAGCCCTCACGTGCTTGCAGGCACCTGCTGCAGCCAGGCCCAGACGCTGTGCCGGCAGTATCACAGCTGCACCAAGACCTGCTGGCACTGGCGCCAGGCATCTTTGATGCCCATGTCCAGAGTAGGTTCTGTGTGCTTGCCCCACTGCACACAGCGTGCCTGGGTCCTTGTGAGCACCGCATTTATAGTCACTGATGGTTGGTGCAGGCCTGCCGTCTCCGCCTCAGATGGTGGACCCCCACTCTCAGCCTGCATCAGCGTCGCCGCCTTGCCTAGCCAACGGGAGGACAGGACCTATGCTGCCTTCTGCCCCAGCTGTAGCAGCCCCAGAGGCTCCCAGCAGTGTTCCCAGACCGCCGACACTGCGACATGGGGTGTCCAAGGCAGTGGGAATCGGGCAGACAGCTGTAGCGCCACAGGCAGCTGCAGGTGCGTGGGTAGGACGTACCAAGCAGAAGGGGTTGGGGCGGCTGCTCGCCTGCTGGCCTGCACCAGTCTGGAATACATCATTTTCAACCAAGCGGGAGTCTGTGGCTTGCATGCAGTGCTGTATGCCACCTATGTGACCCAGCTTCTCAACGTTCATGAGCGGCTGCTCACAATGGAAAAAGGAGGCTGTGGCCTGCATGCAGAAGTGTATGCCACCTATGTGACCCAGCTTCTGAGCATACATGAGCGGCTGCTCACACCAGCTGACAACGATGGTGTTGCTGAAGAATCAGAAGAGGGTGAGATTACTTTTCACAGTAGTCAAGCAGCCGTACTGCAAGACACTGATGCGCCAGCTGTGTCGTTCCACTTGAGCCCTACACCTATGTTTGTTCGAGGCTGGCGTTGACTGTTTTATGTGGGAGCAGGCCAGGGCTGGCAGCATTCCTGCAGCAGCCTTGCTTGATCATTAAGTCAGATGAGGGAAGTATTGAATTTGAGCCTTGGTTGCTTCATATGAGCAGATGAAGAAGGCGAGGAGACTGATGAGCACAGCAGCATGAAGGCAGTGGCACAGAAACAGCAGGCACTGCTGGGTGATGTGCGCCGGCTGGCGGAAGAGACATTGCAGGTAGACAGCTGCCGAGCTTACGAGTTTGCAGGATCCTGTGGGCAGCTGGGCGGTGCCCGATGCCAGTTGTTTGAGCTCGCCACTGCAGGCGGGAGGGAGCAAATATGGTGCGTCGGTGCGGCTTGCAAGCTGTTGATTGCAGCAAAGCATACTTGCTGGCGCTGATGTGTTCAGCACCCTCCCCTTTTGCAGATGAGCCAAGCTGGCGGGGCGCTCCGTCTTATAGAGGCAGACTTGCTGGTGCAGTTGCTGTGCCTGCTGCAAGCGCTAATACGCCCTGGCTGCAGGTTCATCTCCGAGGATGAGCAGGTTGGTAGCCATGGTCCATGTTCGCAACTGACCTTTATTGGCTTGTTGACTGGCTGGGAGCAAATTCTGGCTAAATGCACGTTCATGCTGGGGTTGTCAGCTCACATGGAGCGAAGGGCGGTGCTGGGGTACCCTTTCGACTACCTGCGCTGAAAGTTTTGTCTTGAGTATGTCCCGCCGAGCAGAGCGTCTCTCACCCTCTGCAGGATGCAAGCTCAAGAATGCAATGCGTACTAGTGGCGATGGAGGCAGCCACCGCAGCCTTGAGAATTCTAACCACGCCAGACCTGCCACAGCAAGGTCTGTGATATTGGGGAAGTCAGGTTCGCAGTTTGAAGATCAGGCAACAGAGCTGATTGATGGCATGCTTATCACAGAACCAGAGTATGCGAAGTGTCGTGAGCAGCCTATTTCATTGTGACCCATTGTGCATTGGAGTCCAATAGTTGGATCTGGCCCCGTTACACTGATGCTTGATCTTCGAATGGGTGCAGTCTATAGTGAGGATTTGCTGGGGTCCATTGTCAACCTTACTAAATTCCACCTGGCCCATAATGTGTATGCTTTCCATGATGCTCGCTTTGCTGGCATCAACCGGCCGCAGCTGGGGGGAGGTGAGCAGCCAAGCCTGGGGGAAGCTTAGCCTAATGCCACTGCACTGTTTGGTGTCAATTCTGCTGGTCCTGTTTGCATTTATTTCTTGCTGCAGCTCTTGTGACATGAGCTGCTGGCTGTGTGTTGCAAGCAACATGCCAAAGCAGAAGAAAGGAGTGCGTGCAAGTGAATGCAAGCATACTTTAAGAGTTAGCATGGATGCAGGCGAGGAGGAGGCGCAGGGCAAGCAGAAGTCTGTCAAGAAGGGAAAGAAGGCATTTGGTGGTGTCAGGTATGTGAACTGTTGTCAGCTGCAGCTGGAGACATCTAGTGCGCCTAACCCAGCTGAATGCCTTGAAGGCTGCTGTCAGCGTGGCACTGTGCTTACACAACCGGAGCATTCAAGGCACGCAGCCTTTCCTTGCCTTGGTGCAGGGTGCCGCGCGCTGCCAAGCTGCTGCAAGACCGCTGCCAGTCCGTGCTAAGCCTACTGGGAGAGCTGCTGGGAGTGGTGTCGCTGCATATAGGCGTCCTAGTGCCGCTAGCACGAGTCGCCATGCAGGCGCTGACGGTGGACGGCATTCCACTGCTGCAGGGCAAGGCAGTTGGTGGGTGATGGTGCCGCTGACTGGAGCCTGCCTTTCTGCTTTCATATGTTCCATATACATCTGCATCATGTGCCTCTGCACCTCCCTGTAGTTGAGGCCTGCCTGCATTGCAGGTTGCGCTACCCTGCAGTCCCACATGAGCCATCAGATGATGGCTTCATCAACCTCCCTGTCGCAGGCCTGCTGGTGTCAGCCTTCCAGCACTACCCCGCCTCCCGGCAGGCCTTCTTTGATGACTTCTTCAGCCACGTCATCAACTACTTTGTAGCCAGCAAACGCGCCGTGCGAGACTTTGTGTGCAGCGAGGACAGCAGCACCAGCATCCAGATGCTGACAGCGGCCGTGCTGCAAATGATTCAGGTGATGCTTGGTGCAGCTGCTCGTAAGGGCATCAGGCAGTGCACCGTGGTTCATTGCATATCGCATTCATTGCTGGGAGGGAGAGTCTTTGTTTGCAGCAAGGCATTGTCCACGGAGAAGCCAGCGGTTCTACGAAAATGACCAAGAATGTCGCAGTCTTTCTCCTTGTAGGCTTCGGTGGCCCTGCCAGCCATGGACACCGATGTGAAGCAGCTGCCCAAGTGCTATGCCCATGCAGTGCACTGGAGTGACTACTTCTGGTCCCTATGTTTTGACAGGTACTTCCTCTCCATGACCCATCGGCCGGAGTATGCAGCCTGTCGTTACGTGGAGATAAACCTGGCTTCGTAGCCCATGCCATTTTTAGCTGCCTGACAATCCCCATAAAACGCTATGGCCTGTGGGCATGCGCTGTTCATTGCTCTGTCTACGGCTTTCAGTGGCACAGCCCCAGAAGTTTTATTTCAACTGGTAAGACGTAGTCCTTTGCATGTTGTCCAGGCTGCCTGCCGCTCGGGCGCAGAAGTCAGATACTGAGCAGGACTTCAAGCTGCTCTTGGAGCAGCTGCTGCAAGACTTGCTGGATGTGGCCTGCCTGCCGGAGTGGCCGGCTGCCACGGTGCTTCTGCTGCGCTTCATTACGGTGCTGAGCGGGCCCAAGGGCCTTCAGCACGCAGGTGCGCGGTGTACGAATTTTCCGATGTCATGAGGGCATTTCATGCTGGCTTGTGCAGCTCAGTGCGTCATCTCATAAGATATGGCAATTGGCCTTGCTTATCCTGGCAGGGTTGACCTTGAATTGAAGACCATGCACGTGGGGCAGTGGCCTGTAATCGCCAAGATGGTGCTAACCACCTGTTGGCTGCAGACGGCTATGTCCGGCAGACCTGCGTAGACTTCCTGGGCATGGTGTCTGCGCGGCTGCATCAGTTTGAGCTTGCCGCCGTGTCAGGTGAAGGCTGGCTGCAGGAGCTTGCTGGACAGAGAGGTGCGTAAGAAGAATAACTTTTTGGGGCATACTGAGCCTTGCAAGACACAACACTGTCCATTGGGCACTGCTTTAGCAAATAACCTGTAATCTCATAGCGAACACAAAATAGTTGGCAGTCCCTGCGGTGTGGCCATACTGACTTCCCTCCCCGGTTTTATCTAGCAGGGTATAGAGATCCCTTGGAGGCGGCCTCCGCGCTGCTCCTCAGCTACCTTGCTGACAAGGCTCGTGGCCCCATGGCTTGCTCAGCTCGCCAGTTCCTCTTATGCCGCGCATTTGCAGAGGAGGTGAGGAGTACGGCCTTGCTACATGTGGCTTCAGTAGATTGCAAGTCGGTAAAGTGTTGCACCGGTGGCAGACAGTGGACAATGTACTTGCTCCTGGCAGTGATAATCCCACATAGATTTTTGGGAGGACAGGGTGTCCGTAGTGTCACATTCACCAAAGCCTACCGCTTTGTAGGCCACCTCCCTCCAACGACAAGAAGCTGGTCAGCAGGAGCTGAAGCTACTCCTGGCCTCCTACCGCAAGCAGCAGGATGACATGAGCATGCTGCCCGCTGAGTCAGCACCATCATCAGCCGAGGCAAGGCGCCTGACTCAGGCTCTGGTGCGGGTGAGTAAGGGGTTACACCTGACCAGGTCGTAGTGTCGAGACGCGTTGTGCCGGCAATGCTAGGCGCAAGCTTTGTGTAAACGCCGTGAGGTGCACCAATCCTACTTGCACATGTTTAAAACAACTGCCATAGCTTGCTCCGCTGCCTCACTGGCTTTCTGCTGTGCAGTCTCACAGGCTCCATGCCTTGCCGGTTGTTTGCAGAAAACGCTAGGCAATGCGCGCCAGTCCTCAATCCTGTGGTTGCTTGATGCGGTGGAACCTCGCCAGCCACCCACAGTGCGAGCCAAGGCAGTCAAGGCACTGGGTGTTGTGGTGGAGGCCGACCCTGGTATCTTGGAGCAGCCCGAAGTTCAGAAGGCGGTCGAGAAGGCATTGCAGGTATGGGGTGGGAGGCATTGCTGCAGCGCGGGCTTGCTTGTGGGAGGCAAGTGTGAGTGGCCTCTTCCCAGGGATGAGGGGCCAGCGGCCGAGCATGTCTGGGATGCTGCAAAGCAAGGGAACAAGGTCAGCTGGTACGATCGAGCGGTTCCTATACCTTGTTGGTGCTCTGGTGATGGTTGTGCTGGTACTGCATCACCTGTCTGCGGTTTTACATAAGCTGTGGCATATGACGACCCTGAATGGGGCATGATATTCCGCAGGATGACTCTGTGAGTGTCCGTGAGGCTGCCTTGGAGCTGCTGGGCCGCCACATAGGGGGCAACCAGGGCCTAGCGCTGCGCCTGTTCCCCATACTGGCCAAGGCCTGCTCAGGTGAGAAAGTGATTGCAATGCATGTGCGTGGCTCTGTCGGAGCTGTCACAACGGTCCTTACAGTATGCTTCGACTGGTTATTTTGATAGGCAGCCCAAGCGTGCATTTTGCATGCAAATATACCTAAGAACATGGGACACCTGTCCATCATCTCATGGGCATGAGCCATGGACCCATATCCCGACCGAAGGTCAGAGTGTGGGGATGTGAACCCGGGGTACTCTGCCTCGCTGTGAAGCCCTACTGGTAGCCCCTCCTTTTACCGCAGACACGGGCATGAGCGTGAAGAAGCGCGCCATCAAGCTGCTCTGGGAGTGCTGCATCAGCGCCCCCGGCTTCCCCTCTGCGACGGAGGCCTGCAAGCATGTGCTCATGCGGGCGGGGGACAACGAGGAGTCGGTGCAGGACATGGTGTCCAAGGTCTTCCACAGTTTGTGGTTCACTCCCCGCTTGGAGGCGGGTAAGCGTGCTGTGTTCCCTACCAGTGCGTAGTAGCACCCCAGCTGCTGCTGATTAGGCATGCTGGACATGTCGGCGGCATTGTCGATGCCGATGCGCGGTGGCGTTTTGGGAAAGACATTGGATTGCTGGTTGAATGAACAGATTGAGTGTGAATCAGTGGCAGCGGGGCCTTGCGCATTGGGGGGCATTAGTAGCTTGCAGATGCATCGCCCCAAATTGGTGCCTGCAGGCGCAGCAGGTGCAGCTGTCGAACGCAGCGCAGCACAGCGGGCACAGCAGCTGGCAGACGTGGCACTAGCTGTCTACGAGGCCGGAGGGCGGGGTATCCACCTTCCCCTGGATCTCAACCACCCGCTGGTTGTGGCGTTGCGTTCAGCACTTGGCTTCCACACCAAAGGAGACCTCAAGGTGCGGTGGGATGCTCAGAGTCACTTGTGCTGCTCAAGTATGCTGAGTGGTGCTTGTTGACCCCAAGGCTGGAAGGCCACAACACGATTGCCAGGTTCATCGAAGCAAACTTCGCTCAATATATTCAAATGTTGACTCCATGCCAAGCCCAGCCTGCCTTAGGTCTGCCTGCTGCTGCTGTCCTGCAGAAAGAGTGGGCTGCGGGGCAGGAGATCACCCAAGCCCTGCTCACAGCCTACCTCCAGGCCGAGGAGGTTGCCCTGGCAGAGGCGGGCCCGCCAGCCAACGGGGCTGCACCTGCCCAGCAGCCCAGAGCCTTCCCTGGCTTCCGCTACATGCTGTCCCTGCACGCCTTTGCGGTCACAGATGTGGAGCTGTGCATGCCCGCGAGCGACCCTGCGCGGTGTGTGAAGACTCTGGCGCCCTACCTCAAGCCCCCGGCAGGTTGGTGGGCGATTAAACATAGCTTGCCCCCCTGCTGTGACTTGCGCTGGCTTGCGACAGGAGTTGCAAGCTGGTTTGCAGATGACAGCGGCCAGGGCCCTTGCTCTTTGAACCAGAGCCTGCTAGCCAGAATGGGAGTACCTTGCTGAGAAGCCGGCTCGCATCAAGATGGTGCCTGATGCAACTTGCCAAGACCCCCGCCTCCCCCCGCCCCCTCAGCATTCCCTGCATTGTGGCCTGCCTTCCTGCAGATGCCCGGCACCTGGGCCAGGATGACCAGCGACGGGGGGCAGAGGAGTTGCTATGTGTCCTGTCAGTTCTGGACGATGTACTTAGCCAGCTGCCAACCCTGGACTCAGTCGACCTGAGGGATATTGTCCTTGACCTGGTGACGCTCATCAACAAGAACCCCTTCACGGTGGTGAGCATGGGCTTTCGTGGTGGGGTAGGCATGGTGTCAGTCATGTCCGGCATCCCCCACACTACGAGTGGGCGGTAAGAGGACAAAACAATTGAACCTACAGTGGGCCGCCTTTGGCCAACGGACATGGGGACGTCCTGCCAAGCCCTGAAGGAGATAGCTGGCTGCGCTAGCGTGGAGCCCAGCATGCTGCCCCTGCTGCCGCGCACAGGTGGTCGGCACGGCCTGCAAGTGCCTCTGCACCGTTGCAAGCAAGGAGCCGCAGGCAGCGCCCAAGCTCGCGGAGCTTGTGGCAGTCTACGTCAACCTGCTGCAGCGCGACTCGGTGCAGAACGTGTTTGTGAGCCGCTACCTCTTCACGCTGGGGCACCTTTGCAGGTGGGTGGTAGCGCTGCGATGCAGGCGTCGTACCGCGGCTGGCAGCAAGGGGGGGTTTACTATGTACCAGGTCGATGGTAGGACACGGTGAATGGTCCGGCGAGCGTGTACCGGTGAGACTACCGGTGCCGCATGGCTTTGAACAGCTGTTTTCTGTGCTACAGGTATGGTGCCGACGTGATTGAGGCGACAAAGCCAGAGTCAGGGAAGGAGGTCGTCACCATGCAGGGTTGCCTCGCACTCTTTGCGGGCTTCTTCCAGCAAGGCGCACCCACCCCTGACCAGCAGCGGGTGAGTCGTAGCTGTTAGTGCCCTCACGACGTAGGGGAGGGAAACGCGGGCCTGTAGAGGCAGGAACAAACAAGGGACCCTTCATGTCAGTAGCAAGCGCCGCCCCCCTCAGTATATGCATGTGCCCTTACCCAGGAGCAAGGGGATTGGCAGTCGAGAGGGCTGGCTGCCAGGCGGTGGTGTTGTGCTTGCCTCGCAGGCTGCTGAGCATGGCTGCTGGCAACTCCTGGCTGTGTAGGCTGTGCAGGTCCAGGAAGCTGCCTTGCAGGCCATTGGCATGCTGACCATTGCTCGGCCGGGCATCATGACGCACAGCAAAGCGGTTGCCAAGATCTTGCAGACAGGTGCTGTTGCTTGCTCACTAACCCGGTGCAAGCTCCAATGATCGCTCATGCAAGGCGCGCGGCAATTCGCACTGATAAAGCCATGTCACGGGGTACTCTAAGCATTATGCCATACGCCGTCACCTGACTTGGATCTGGCTTACATAAGCAGCATGCTGGCCTCCAGGGTACCAGATACTCATTCTTCCTCCCAGTGCACTTTTGGCCTGCAGCGTTGGCGCCCGGTGCCCCGCATGCCTTCAAGCGGACTGCCCTGAGTAACCTCAATGAGATGCTCCGCTCAGATGAGCAGCTCCTTCTGGCCAGGCAGCAGGCTGCCGACGTGAGTCCGTGTCTTAGACAAGCTTACCGGAGTGCGTGCTGCCCTGCTATCACCTATCACTCGTCACAAGCACAGTCTGGTAGCCGGTTTCATTCTTTCTTGCATTGGTAGCTTTCCCTGCAGCACAGTCTTGCGTATATTGCTGACTTACATTCTGACCGTGCATCTGCAGGATGGGTCGATGAAGGGCAAGGGCCGTGGCAAGCAGCTGCAGAACAAGCAGGGGGGCGGTAGTAGTGCAGTACAGACGCAGAATGGGCAGGCCGACAGCCTTTCCCTCAGCAGCGGCATATTACAGGTGAGAGACTATCCACCTCACGGGCTCTTGCTGTGGTAAGCATGACCGGTGATTATTTTAGTCAGTCGGCGGGCATATCTATGTTTTTGTGTAATTCCAGGCCCGCGCAGCTACTGGCAGCTGCTGTGCCAGCAGGCTTCCTAGTGCAGCTGGCCCACCAACTGCTGGTCAGCATCGTTTGTGTCGATGAATGGTCTTGGTAAGCTTGTTTTCTCCCTACTTATCTGCAGTACCATTGGGAGATGGTACTGCGGCTGGCCACAGATACGAGCACTGCGGTGGGCACTCCCAGCACTCCCTCCACCAGCGCCAGCCTTGGCGTGCGGCGCCAAGCTCTGGCACTCATAGAGACAGTGCTCCGGTAAGCAGAGCCTGCTCTCTGACTGCAGCCTCAGCGCCTTTGCTAACCATGACGTTGAGATAAGAATATGTCAAAATTGGCCACACAGCCGCAAGCGTTGCTCCCACAGCTGCGCTTCGTGGTTGCTGAGCTGCTCATGCTGACATGACTGGCTTTCTGCCTGTATGTGGTGGCAGGGGCGGTTTGGTAGCTCCCTGGACGGCTGTGGCCCCCCTCGTGGCTCTCACAACTGACCCCAACGAAGAGCTGCGAGTCAAAGCCCTCAAGCTGCTTAAGCAGGTAGGGAGCATGCTTGCTGCTTTTTGGTGCCCTACCTCGCTACTTTGCTGCCTCTGCTGCGCCTGAGGCTGTATATCGCGGCTCCTGGATTGGCGAGTGAAGGCCCGGCCTACAAGGTAGACAGAGTGGACAGTGGAAGGCCACCACGACTCGCCCAGGCGGTGTATAGCTTGGGAGCATCTTGAGCAACCCGGCTGCATGGGTTATACTGGGCCAGTCTCTGATCCAGCCCGGTAGCTGCCACACCCACTGCCATGTCGCAAGAGCACCACCTCATGGTGACCATGTCGACACCTAGCACCCCTTTATCTGCTCGTTCAGGAGGCTGAAAAGCGTGCAGACTTTCTGGAGAACAAGCTGCCGGCAGGAGTTGTGGAGGCGTATGAGTTCCATGTCCGCCTAGTGCAGGTCGGCAGCTGCCTCCATCGGACTGCTGTGAGGTTGTTGCCTATGTGGTTCGGATTGACACTCCTGTCATCGTCAGTTCTCTGCCAGGCATCACACACAAAGCTCCCGGGACCATTGGAGTTGATGCGAGCCTCAGTCACAGACGACCCAGCGCATATATAATGCATTGCCTAGGGTACCGCTTGCCAGCCTGTATGCTGTCAGCTTCGCCAAGGAAGCTGCTCTGCTGGGGAGTCCTTCAAGAACAAGAACTGACCTCCCCTTGCTTCATGCCTCTTGCAATGCAGACGGGTGCGCTGCGGCCGCCACGAGGGGTGCTGCCGCCTGAAGTAGCCGCTGGCCTCCAGCTGCTGTACAAGGAGCTGGTACAGCCTAACAAGGCGCTGCGCACCAGCTTTATGCAGGCAGGTTGAAGACAGATCCAGCCCCGTCTCTGTGCCCAAGCAAGTGTTACTCGCTGCAGCAGTCACACTCACGAAGAATGTAGGCGCCTGATGAGCGGGAATACTTAGCGCTGCATGGAGATGAATCACACGCAATATGGAGATAGCACATACAAGAACCGACCATTCTGCCATGTGACGTCATGTGCAGAATCTGCTGAAGCGCTTTGACCTGGCCTGCACCCCCATCACCAATGCCAGCGGCCCGGCCGCCAGCAGCCTTGGCAACAGCGCATTCGCTCCATCCAATCTGGAGCTGCTGCGGTTTTGTGCGGCGGTTGCAGCTTCGCTGCCTTATAAGCGTGGCGACGAGCCGTGCTCTGTGGTGTACCAGGTCAACGGCATTGTGGCCCGGAGGGGGGCGGGGCTGTTGGAGGACTTCAAATCGGCGCTGCAAAGCCAGGTGGGGTAACGTTCGTGCCCTTCTTTGGTGCTGCTGGGTATTGATTGGGTTGCAGGGCTTGCTAGGTTGGAGGAGGTCGTTGAACACCTGCAAGGGAGCTGGTAAATTCAAGCACATACAAATCGGCGGAGGTGAAAGTCAGGTCTTACTGTGTTATGGCTGTGACCCCTTGACAGGTCAGCACCCGTTGCAAGGTTGCCTGAGTGCGGTGCAGGAACAGGGCGGGAATGAAGCGGCGCTGGCTCACTGTCGTGCCTCGGTGGCGCTTTCAATGCTGCTGGTGCTCAAGGACTACCTGAAGAAGGCCTACTCCCTCAGCACAGAGCGGACTGCCAGCTTTGGCCCCTCAGGTGAGGGGTTCTGGCTGCCAAATGTTTTTGTTGCTAAGCAGGTCCACTTTGACTGGATCACTTAGGTGCTGAGGCGCAGTTTGAGTTGGGCTGCCGTCAATGGGGTGAGATGTAGGAGCCTTGACAACTGGCCTTAGTGGGGCCAACTGTTTGCTTGCGTGATCCCTTACCATTGGATTCATGCCCCCCCCCTCCCATGTGGCCTACTGATCACACAAGACCTATGCACTACGATGCTCATGCCTTGCATAGGTTGACATGCCTTACCTCTGCCTGTGTAAGCAACGTGCAGGCGAGCGGCGAAAGCAGGAGGAGCGCACGCCTGTCAGCCAGCTGGACTCTGTGCCGTGCCACCTTGACAAGCTGGACTTGGAAGCAGCCGCCAGCCCAGAGAGTACTCTGCAGCAGTACAAGGTGGGCTTTCCGCGAGAAGGGTCAAGACTTTGGCTTGCGTGCTTCTTGGGAGCTTCAGGATTTCCTGGCTCCCCCAGGCTCCAGCTGCGGGCTTTAGCTGCTGTGTACTACCTGCCACACTCCCAGCCCCGCTTGCCAGGGGGCTGTCCAGGACATAACTGTTGAGCTGAGGCACACAGGCCGGTGCTTTCATGGGGGTCTCCAAGCTGCAGGATGTTGTAAGGGACTAGCACAATGCCAAGCCGGTAGGGTGGTCGGGTGGTCCTCTTGAGGGTGGCACCAAGGTATGAACCGGCCTTCATGTCACAGGTGTTCAAGAAGCTGATGTCCCAGGACACAGCTGACTATGACCACTTGGGTCATACCGCACCTCCTGGCAACCGGCGGGGTGGCGGCGCCAAGGTGGCTGAGAGTCCGGCAGCGGGTAGCCCTATCCCCGGGGATGCAGCAGACGAGGAAGCTGGCACGCCTGAATGGGTGCTGGGCAATGGGACAGGTGCGGCCGATTCAAATGGCGTGTTGGAAGTGGCCCTTGCTCTGCTAACGTAGCGAGCCGCATGCAGGTGACTGTGGGTTGAGCTAAGCGTCCGGCACATTAAGGAAACAAGTTGCGATATATGGGTGAAAGTGGATGGCAGTGCCCAGCTGTTGTATGTCTTTGCTGTTCCAGGTGGGGGTCCAGCCACCAAGCTGGCTAGATGCGGCAGCCGGAAGACTGGCATTGGCAGCAGCAAGCCAACCAAGGCCCGGGCCGCCATTACCACTGCCAAGGCCACATCCAAAAAGAAAAAACGGAAGAAGGTTCGTTGGTTCAGGGGTTTAAGTACGGTGATGGTGTGTGTCGAGTAGGCTATATCAGGATTGACTTGTCAGGGTGACAGCTGGCGCTTTATGTGTGCCCCAGCGTTACACCTGACCAGGGATGTGCGTCAGCATGTGAATGTAGACCCTCACCGTGACCCTAACTTGTTTGACCGCCGCTGTTGTGGGTGCAGTCTGGCAGTGATGATGATTCTGAGGACGAAGACTACACGCCCAAAGCTGCTGCCACGAAGAAAAAGCTGCACTTGTGAAGGGGGAGGGGAGCAAGACTGGGAGATCTGAGGAAGGCAGGGAGCTTACGTACATTAGAAAGTGGAGTTCCTCGACATCCAGCAGGGTTTTGTATGTTTTGTAGGAGAATAACATTGCAGGTGCCATGCCAGAAGAACTTGTGTATGCATTGCTTCACAGCCGTGTACGCTGCTGACAACTGACTTTCTGACCGTTCTGCTTTGGGGCGCATCCCTTTGAAGTTTTGCATATGGGTGGTCATGAGTTTTGCATTATGCAAGTTTTCCTTTGCCAGTCCGTTTGAACGTCAAATTATACGAGTCACTAAAGTGTCACAAATACTTGGTCATGGAAAAGGAAGCCATCATCAAATATATGTGCTTGCTGGCCATGGTAGTCAAATGAGCTTACATTCACAATGAGCCAGCGAGCAAAAACGGCTGCCCACCCAGCAATCTCAAACAATCACATCAACGTCAGCTCCGCTCCCTTTCACCCACTTGGTCACCACCCTGCAGCATGAGCGCACCACCATGTTGGCCCTGCATGTCGTGTACAACTATGCCAAGAGACACCAAAGACGAGACTTGCAACTAGTTAGGCAGGTTTGATCAATAACACAACTGAACAGCCTCGCTCGGAGCGCCTCAAAACTTGCCTGATTATGTACTCTGCTTGCGGATTGGAGCTATTTCTGAGCAAGATAAGAACCTCCCTGCAGAGCCAAACAGACACAGCATTCAAATTGACGGGCACGAGGGGTAGCGCACCAGGACTGTGCGATAGGAGGCTGGTAATGCCAGATATGCTTTCATACAGCTCCCTGCCGCCGTGCATAGGCCCATGGCCAAGATGTGTATGGCAGTATGCATCCCCACCGTTTATGCACCCACCATGCTGTGCATGATGCACAATGCACACGTGGCCAACTGGACGCCCTTGAAAAATAACTTTCCTCACCTCAGCACCTCTGGCGGCTGCTCCCCTTTAGCTGCCTGCTGGAACACTGCAACGCAGGCGCCTCGCTTGCCCTCCCACACAGCTGTGGACATAGCTGGCTGGGCTGGGTTTAGGTACTCCAGTGCATCAAAGGCCCTGGCCGCCCAGAGCCACACCCCGGCCTTGTAGCAGTCGTTGGCAATGAGCTGCAGGATCTCCACCACAGGGCCGCCTGCCTGCTGCTGCTGTAGGTACAGCTGCCAGGCTAGCTCCGCCTGGCCTGCAGGAGGTATAAGTCCGAGTGTGCATAAGTGATGGGTGATGGGGAGCAGGGAATGAGGGACACGGCGGGCATGGGCAGCAAAGGTGTTTCTCTTGACAGCTTACAGCTGTCCTATAGCCATGGGCGATGCCAGCCACCGAGTTGTGACCACCTGCTCTTGTAGCAGGCCTTCCTATCAAGGTCTGCAGTGCTATAGTACACCACAGCAGTAAGCGAGGCCAAGCCCACACCTCCGCTTAGCCTCTCACTGCCCACCTGTCATGATATAGCACCGCGCCAGCCAGGCGACATAGCCCGGCTCCTGTGCCCAGTCCTGGCGTTGTACTCGGCTCAGCGCTTCTAGGGCACCCCCGTACTGTCCTGCATCCAGGACTGGAGCATTTTGGTGTGCATGTCTTGAGGCTGCAGCAGCCTGCCACAGACAACACAGACTGGCTGGGTAAGCATCCATAGTGTCATTCAGTATATTCAAGATAAGTATCACCAAATACTCTCCAACAGAAACATGAAATCCAGCCTGCTACTTGTGTCTTTGCCAACTCCATAAGAGCCCAGTTACAGGTGTTCCCTCGACCACCGCGAGGAGGCTCACCTACAGCCGCCCTTGCCATGCCCAGGTTCCAGTTGTAGGCATCCTCCCCGCTGCAGAACTCAGCAATAGATTCAAGGAAGGGCAACGCCTCGTCAAACTCCCCGCGCAGCAGCAAGCTGGAGGCAGCGCACTGACGCCCTGCACACCAGAGGTAACCAAACTCGCTCGGATACTCTCCATTGGCGTGGCGGCAGGCTGATTGTGCCTGCACGAGTGAGTAGCCAAACGACAAGGACACACGACCTAACCAGCTTCATTACCAACAATGCTGCACACAAGATTTATTTGCGCTGAACAATGCCGCTATGCTCCTGCCCAGCCCCAGACCTGGCACTGTGTCGCATTCGGTTTCGGAGGCCCCGACGGCATCCAAGCAGCGCTGGGCCTCAAGCGACAAGTCTGGTGAGCCGCCTTGCTGGGCTAGCATGGAACACACTACACCCTGCAAACCACAAAATAACCCGCATTTCGAGTGCCCAATAGGATGAATAGCAGTCCACAAGGAGCGCCTCAGGGCTCACTGACTCTTCCATGATAGCCACAGCGACCAAAGTACACAGTCCCTTCAATTTGAGGCGCCACCTCCTCAGGTACCACCTCCTTCCCAATTCAACCACGCACTTTAGAGATGTACTCGAAGGCTGTGGTGGGCTCCAGGTCTTTGATGAGGTTCAGGGCTCGGGCAGCATCGCCCCTCCGCAGATAGTAGATCACCAGGTTCAAGCGGGCCTCGGGAATGACATCCACCAGAGGTGGGAGCACCTGTCAGCATTGGCAGGCGGGGCGAGCCTGGAGCCTCGCTACTATGCTGCTGCGCAAGATACTAGGCAGCATAGCGTGCTGGAATGACCTACCCTTCAAGGTATTGAGGAGCGCTAACACCGACTATCAACTGACTGCCTCCAAAGCCCGCGGACGACATGAGCAATTCTATATCTTGAAGGCATGATGTGATGTGTCAACCATCCACAGCATAGCCATCTCTGCTCCAAGCCTGGGCACCAGCAATTCTGCATTTCCCATCAGCAATAACAATAGCCGAGGGCGAACGCACCTGCATTCCGCCAAGCCCATCGTTGAACACTACCATGTTGTGCCTGATCAGCGCGCTGCTCTGTGCTGCCTGGCTCACAGTGCGCAGGCTGGCCCTGGCTGCCTCAGCGTCACGCTCTCGGAATCCATTACAGGCGCACACGTTGGCGGCCTACACATAGAATACAGTGACAGCGGCATAGTGTACTACCAGCGGTCCTGTGGTGGCTTTTGATGTTAAGCTGTCTACTCAGGGCTCTTGTTGTCGAGCAATTCACAGGCGCACTCCTCACGAAAACAGTCATCTCGCATGAAACGTGCCCTCATGTTGGCATTTCCTGACCCATTTGCAGGTGGGTAGCGATATTTTGACTACAGTGACAGTGGGGAGCCCTAAACCAGAGGGGCAGGGCCGTGATCATCACCCACCAGCACGCTGTCGGCATGCACTTCCTTGTAGGCCTCCAGGTGGCCCTGGCAGGACTGCCAGTCATCCAGCATGTAGTAGCAGAGTGCAAGATACACATGAAGCTGCAACGAGAAGGCAATAGGAGCGTATGGCAAGCGTTAGTGGCACCCGAGCACTGGCAACATGGCTGTGGCAAACAGCATTTTCCAATACCTGCACTTTGCAGATATCACATGTAGCTGCATGCAAAACTCAGGAGCTGCTTGCTCGATATGCTGACTCTTAAGCAAGGCTGGGCTGGCGCACCGCATGCAGATCTTGATGCTCCTTGAGAAGACTGGTGTAAACATCGGCGGCCGCTTGGTAATGGTTGCGGCCGTAGTGCACCGCTGCCAGGCTGACTTGGTCATCCACATTGCTTCCAAGCCCAGCTGTTAGCTCCTCAAGGTCAGCACTCGGGCCACCCAGTTTAGCAGCGCAATGCAGCAGCAGGCGCACCTTCAGTTGACAGTCTGGGCCCTGCAAGCAAGTCAGTAATGGTCCGCTGGATTGGTGCAGATCATGCGGGGGGTCGCCCAGCCTTGGCGATGCAAGCAAGTGTGAAGAGTGCCCTAGGATTTAACGGGCATCCCTGCACTGCGATGTCACAGCAGCCCAGCCCACCCAATCGGCCAACGCACCCGCTCGGCTGCCTGCTGAGCCTCAGCATAGCGCCGCAGGCGGAATAGGCACGCTGCCTGGTGCAGGTCGAAGGACTTGGCGCTCTCCCCCGACAGGCTGACGTAAAGCTCCAGCGCCTCCTCATACCTGCCGGCATGGAAGTGCAAAAACGCCCGCCACTGCTGCTGCGCCTCCTTGCCTAGTCCAGGGGTGAAGCGCAGGGCTGTCAGGGCCCCGGCGAAATCTCTACTTTCAAGGCAGCTGAGCAGATCCATGCCTTGCTACACCCAGGTTTGCCCAAGCTTTGATACTTGCAAATCTAATGCCGTCTGTATGTCGAAGTGATCAGCAACAGCGCGGTTCTCAAATACCGAAGCACAAGGCGTGCAACTAAATGAGCCAGAAACACAAACCAGCAGGCTTCAAGGTCGTCCCCTGGTTGTCCAACAAGCTGCGCGTGCTGTGCTTGGTGTTGAGGCGCCAAGTGACAAAACTCTCTACTGCCTGCGTTTGGTGTCCTGTGTCATCATAGTTGCTCACTGGGGTACTGCTTTGCACGTTTTTGAAAGCTAGCAAGGCAGCCCATAACCAGCCAGCTAGCCACCATGAGCAAGAAGAACAATAAGCACACGAGGCAACGACACTTAGAAGCCGCAAAAGAACGTGAGGCATGGCAGCATGACGTGGCGCTGGGAGTGCTAGGCACGCCTGGTTGCATGCCAAGGCGCTGGGCTCTCGTCAGGCTGTGAACAGTTAGGATTGTGAACAATAGTGACCACGGTTGCAAAAGTGCTTGTGCCAAGGAGACAGTCTGTCTGGCAGCCTGGCAGCAGTGCTTACCCGGTGCTAATGAGTTGCAACCCGCTGGTCCAGGGAATAATAGCCTAAGCAGTCCCCCATTTGCACTATGATGCAGGTGAGAAAGAAGCATTGCTGAAGCGGCAGGATAAGTTGCAGAAGCGGAAAGCCGACGACAGCAAGAAGGACACTAGCCTGGGAGTAAAAGCGACAGCTACCAAGAAGACCAAGAAGAAGGCTATCCGGATTAAGAAAAACGTAGTTATCCGGGTAAGGCAGTCTTTGAGTAAGCTTGCACAGTCCCACCTGACGGTCAGGACCAGCAATATTGTTTTGGTAGAAGCCCCAGGAGTCGACACCTGCCACAGCTGGTACACAGCTACCATGTTCTGCGTGTTCAGATCTGCTGGTCAAGCTGACTGCAGGGAATCAAGGTAAGAGATGCGGAGTCCAAGAAGAAGGTCAAGGAGGTGCTGGCAGCAGAGGAGGCGATGCGGGAAATGATGGTGGATGAAGCCCCAGCAGCAAAGAAAGAGAAGAAAGCCAAGAAGGCAAAGCCAGCATGCAAGGCGGATGGCATGGTCCTAGGCTAAGGGAGGTTCAGGGGAAGCCTTGCGGTGGATGGGGTGTACATCAGCTGTAACATAGCCTAGTGCGTCAAGATAAGAATTTGGCCTTGAAGTACAGATAGGTAGACGGACAGGCGCACAGTATGCCAAGTGATGTGTTGGGTGGCCCTGGAGTCGCCCGGAGCGGCCGACATCTTTCCGCTGTCACAACTTGTCGAATGCTTTGCAAGAAGCTTGTGGACTCCGCCTTTACAAAGTTGGGGTCTGCTATTAATCAAGCTATAGTGGAAGCCACAACCTAAGAATATAGTCAGGCACTGAGGAAGCCTTCCTGGTCAAAGTAGTGCAAAATTCCCAGGCGGGTAGGTGAGGGGCCTGAGGAACCCACAAAGCCTACTGCCGTCTTCTAGAGCATTCAAGCACTTGGTTTCTGACAGCATATAGTGAAAACCAGCCAGCGCCTGCCCCAATCAAGGCGATAAGGATGGGGAAGGTCTGTGACTGCTCTGCCGCAGCTGCATCCTTCACTGTGGACCCCTGTGTTCAAGTTGCAGAGCCGCCTCCTAGGCTGCCTCAATGGCTAAAGAGGGTGCCACCTCTGCAGCCTCAACACCCAAACCAGCTGCTGCCGCTTCCTGCCGCTGCTTCTGCTGGGCCCCCGGCTGCAGCCGTAAGGGGGCTTGCTTCTTGGGCAGGCCCTCGCAGTGCGAGAAGTAGTAGTCACTGGGTGGGAACTCCAGCGCAAGGGTCTCATGGGGAGGCGCGTTTTGCAGCACTGCCCGCCAGAAGCTCTCTGCAATTTGGTGGGAGGGAACCGATGCGCAGCAGTGACTTCCGTAACAACCACAGGACCTTGCCTCATCTTGTCCACTTCCGCCATGCTGGCTTCCTAACTTACTAGCTTCTCGATACAAGCAGGTGCTCCACCACAGGATCTGGCTGCCCAACATGCCCAGCCAGGCCATGGCCAGCTGCTGCTGAGTGCATCTGCCTTGCCTGCATTTGTCTTGCCATCCTCATAGTTGCCCCGCCTGTGGCGCTTGAGCAGCAACAACTCCAGCACTCCATCCTGCATGGCGGCACTGGGTATTTCAATTTACCTATCGATCCCCCTCAGTTATCCCCTGGGTTGCAGCACATGAAGTGCACGGCACAAACACCATCAGGCAAGAAGGTGGTCACCAGGGCCCTGCTGAACATCTTACAGATTCATTTGCGTCCTGCTTTGTCAGCTTACATCTCGTCAACCCGCCAGTCCCCTACCAGCCACCATTATTGCATTGCCTCAGAACTAGGCCTGGGACCCCTGTGCATGAGGGAGCACCGCTGGCAGGCCGGCTTTCCACATCCTTCCTTGCCTGCATGTACCAAGTGCTTTCGTCCCGCTTGATCTCTTGGTACAGCTTTCCAGTCAGGAGTGGCATCTCATCCACAGAGACTGCCAGCGAGGTGGTGGTCAACTCCACATGCACCTGCAAAATGGTACAAGGCCTGCGGTTGTGAGCCAAGCATGCGTCTCTTTTGACGGATGCATACCGGCCTCCCCATGGATACCAGGTTGCCGACTATGTGACCTATCATGTACAGGCAGTCGCTACCAGCAAGGAGGTGGCGCTGTTAAGCAGCTGGCAGAGGGGCAGTTGGTTGACACTAGTGGGAGGTGTGTTGGCAATGCTGCAGACCTTGCTGGTGGGCACCCCGGCGGGCAGGGGGATGAACACCTCCACATGCGACTGGTTCTGTCGCCACTTGTACTGCTGGCAGTCCAGGCCCAGGTTCCGAGGCACCTCGATCGCCATATACTCCTTTCCCTGCAAGGTCAGAGACCGCTGTAAGCAGGGAGGTATCGCTCATGTGTTGCCATGGCTGCTGGCTGCCCAGGCCAAGCCTTACAGCTGATATCAGCCATATAATGCCATAGGCTTCCGGTCCAGCAGATGGACACTCCTGACCTAAGCACACCCCCCCCCACCCCCCCCCCGGCCCACCTGGATGAGCGCTGTCCTGGCCTCTGCTTTGTCTGCCTCTTCCTGCTGCCGCATGCGGATCCTATCCTCTGCTGAGTAACTTGCATCTGCAGTGAATGCAGAGGAGCGGTCGTCCCACCAATAACATATACATCGCCCCTCGAAGTGCACCAATGGACTGGGCCTGGGGGAGATGCTCACTTTGAGTAAGCACATCAAAGCGTTTAGCAAAGCATACATAGGTAGGCAGCCCCGATGCCAGTCCGGACAGGAAGTGTAAGCGGCAACAGCTTGGTCCTCCCAGTCTCGCGCACTTCACTTAGTCAGCCCCCAACCTGCTGCCGGCAGCGAGTATCCCTCCTCCCTAACATGAGATAGTTCAGGTCACGGGTGGATCGGTCTCCTCGGGAAGAAAGCGAGCTGAAAGTTGAGGCTGGCCTGCTGGAGAGGACGAAAATCAACAGCAGAACACCAATACCTCGACAACCACCGCAAAGGCCCACCCACCCACCTTTGGGTTTGGGGTCAAGGCGGCCATACATCGAGTCCATAACCTCTGTCCTGGACACCCCCGAGGCCGCCTTGCTGGCCCTCTCTATCCGGTCCACCTCATCGTCTTTGAGCTGCGCCTGCTTGCCATGCTTTCGCAGGAAGCGCGCAAACTTGGGCTCCTGGGCCTCTATCACGTCCGCAAACTCGTTACGCTTGCAGTCCGCCTTGTGGAAGGGCCAGTAGGCCTGGCGTCAGCAGACAGGCACGGTTTCAGTACACTGTCGCAGCCTTGTCTGTCTACGTGCGCCTATGCACCAGGAATTGCCAGTTTGGCCACGGGCAACTGTTAGAGGCAACAACTACATGGCTCAGGATGGCCTGATAACTTACCTTCTGGCACTTGGGCCCACAGAACCAGGCGGTGTGACACCGGCTGCACAGTAGCAAATCGTCTACAGCTCCACAGTTGGCTGCAAGGAGCAGCACAGATGGCGCTGTCATGGCCATCATGCCGGACCTTGGCGAAGCAGTGCTACAAAACCCGTCTTTTGATGCGGATCTCACCGCACTCCCTGGCCTCTGGCACCTCCTCTTCGTGCATGGCAGCCATGGTTGTCACGCTGTCGGTGACGTTTCGGCAGAACGGTTACTACGCCTCAAAGGAGTGCCGGGGCTTAAGAATTCCGCAGTAGTGCCCTTTTCCCCAAGTCTGACATATGCGAAAGCTTGGTTGGGGGTCAAAGGCGGAGCACGCAAAGCGTATACAGCGCCGCCAGACGGCTCAGCCATGGGCTGAGCAGCTTCGGTTACTACTCCACGTGCATCTTTCGAATAGGACTTGCATGTGTCTCCTAAGGTCGTTTGGCTGCAGCATGTGGGTGTTGGTTGCAGGTTGCAAGTTGCAGAGTTTACCCATCTCCGATCCTGCCGTCCGAAAGAATGTCGTACTTGACCTAGGTAAAGAACTGTGGAGTGCCTCGGCATGGCCCCCTTCCTACTCAACCTGTAGTCCTTGATCAGCAGCTCAACTTAGACTGGAGTGCATTTTGTGGACAACACTGCCAGACGGGGTGGGGCAGCGGGGGTGGCTTGCCAACCTGCCGCTACCCCAGGTTCATGAGGCATCTGAAGCGGCTAGAAGCTTGTTCATGACTAGACTAGTTCAGGCTGTTGTTTGTCACTATATGTTACATATGTGGTCAGCCACAGGATCGTCTTGCTGGTGTGCTCAATGCTTTAGTAATGCTTCCTGCACCGAGTGATGCAGCGTGTTCCAGGCTACCTTATACATTCTGCCGGTGCACGTGACAGCACAGACTTTATATATAAAGTCTCATCTGAAATATATATTTATGATGGAAATGGACGTGACAGGCTCTATATTTGCATGCTTACTTACGTTAATCCTACACTTCTTTATGTATATGCTGGGCGCACAGCCTATACACTTCTTTATGCACCGAATTGTTACCAGGCCTTTGGCATGATAATGTGGTGTGTCTTGTTCTCGGTGAGCTTTTGCTAACTAGTGCCTCCTTGCATATATATATGCCAAAGGTGATTTGTACTGCTCCGGCTGGTCAAACAGTCCCTGACAAACTCACCACGCTCCAAGGAAACAAGTAGATCGTGTAAGAGAAGCTTGAAGATGGTTGTTGTGTTTGTTGTGAAAGCCTCGCACAGGCGGCGCCAAGGCCCTTACGAATTTGCGCGCAGGCCAGGCGCAAGTTCAAGTCAAACATAAAGAGGCGGCCACATGCCACCAGCGGCTTAGAAATGAAGGCTGCAGGCGCCCTCAACCCGACAAGCTGCAGGTTGATCCCCCTCGCAGGGATTTGGCAAGCCAGAGTGGCAAGAGATTCGTAAGGCTTTGCAATAAAACAAAAATGACATACTTGCTGCTTCTCCTTCTCACTAGCGACGCCATGCTGGTCACATAAGATGTGACTCTTACGCGGCAGCTCCTTGGTTTTGGCGCCCGCCCCAGGTGGCAACGTGCCAAAACGTGCCTGGCAAATGCTAGCAATTGACGGGGAAGCTGTTTGTTGCCATGGCTTGATAAGGCCCACTTGTCCGTTGGGAGGTGTTTTAACGCTGTCCCTTTGCTAGCACCGCCGGCCAAACAGTATGAGCGCCCACCCTTGCTTCAGCAAGTCAATCTTGATTTCCTGCTCTGTAAAAGCCCCTCGGCCTTCCCAGCGAGCACAGCATCAAATACCAAGATCAGCCAAGGGCGGCTTGTTGGCCGCCCCTGTTGCCCCTCTCACTAGCAGCCCGTTGAGCCGCGGAATCAAGGTGGACGCAAGTTGTTTGACTGGCTTGTCCTGGAGTGTCCAGGGTTGTTTGTTTTGGGACCACATGTGGGCATGCACTTTGACGCAGGTTCGTAACTGGCGCGAACTGAAGCATCTGTTGGACTGCCACCACGAGCGTCTGGTGGTGCTAGCCTGCACAACACAGCCCGTAGACCAGGTGCGAAAGGCAGACGTCACGCAGGTTGCTAGGTTTTGTTGCTGCACTTCCCCTGTCGGTTACCTGGTGTTGAAGATGCAAGGCGGTGCAGGTCTTTGTATGTGTCTTTCGCTTTTCAGCAGCAGTCGGTGCCTGCTACTGCCGCAGGATGACCTGGGGCCCTTGATGTCCAGCCTGGCACATCAGTTCCCTGGGTGCTTGGCTCTCCAAATGAACCTCGATGTAGATGCGCCTCATTTGCCAGCAGAGCTGAGCAGTTGCGAGGTGCTAGGAGCCATGGATGCTGTTTCTGAGGGTGCGACCGTGCTGCTCATGCACAAGGGCCAGCTGCTGGGAAGGCAGCATGGCAGCAGTGCGGCTCAGCTTGTAAGTGGGCTGAAGGCCCTACAGGAGACAGCAGGTGTGGCAGTATTGAATACCGCCGAGGCGCAGCCCGCGGCGGAACGCCCACCGGCCCTTAGCCGGCGCCTCAAAGGCACCAATGGCATAGTGCAGCTACCCAAGCGGCTGCGTAAGTAGGGTTATACAGTTTTCGGCTGGCCGGGTTGTAGGCTGCATGTGATTCTTGCGGCTGTGCTTGGAGGTGCCTTGAACAGACTTGACGATGCTACCACTTTTTTAAGTGTAGTGTGCTTGTTAAAAGGTAAGGTGCACCTTGTATAGTGCACGGTCTCTGTCCCTCTTGGTTGTGTTCTGCTGGTGAGGCAAGTGATGTGCCTTTGTATCTTCCTGGCCATTCCCTACCTGGGGAGCATGATAGTGGCCTGGTACGGGACAGCCGCATTGCTGGTACCCTAGGAGGAACGTAGAGATACATATGGGCCTACTCCCTTTCCTCCAAGGGCTTGTGGCTGTATCAGCCCTTCCTTTCTTGTTGCGTGTTGAGCTGAGAGGTGACAGTTTGGCAGATATTGACGTTGAGCGTTAAGATTTGGATAGCAAGCCGTCTGGCGTTGTGTCTGCACATTTCTTACTGGATCATTTTGTTTAGTACTGACTGTTCAGTTCCTGCTGCCTTGCTACACTGTTTTTTCCTTATCAGCCCTGTTTGTGCACCTTCTTCCAGGGTCAGCCTGCGTTTAGTATCGTGCATTAAAGGTAACACACAAGCAACACACAGATGTCAAGGTCTACGATGTTTCATTAGCCAGTCATCTTCGGTTTGACAAACCACCAGTACCGAGGTGACCAGGTACTGTGACGTCCATTGACAACTACCGATGCTCAGCTCCACATAGTGTGACGCTTGCTCGGTCTGAAATGCTTACAGCAGCCTTGGTACCTCATCTGCCTGGCCATGTGGCTAAACCTGGCAGCTGCCAGCACAGCATGTTGCAACTTTTGGGGTTATGGTATATGCTGTCACATAAGCCTGCAAGGTAGGGTAGCGCCCACTGCAACAGCACAAAATGCCAAAGAAATGCACAATGTGGCCCTAAGGCTGGAGACACATGTCTGCCCCAAGGCTCCCGCCCTCCTAGGCCATAGCATGCGTCATTCACCACATGCAGTCCTCCAATGACTTAAACTGTAGGGTGGGCCGCTCCCTGGCAAGCTCGGTCAAGGCCAGCACCACGTCATGGGTCATCTGCGTCCCTGGGCCGGTGTCAAAGTAGACAGCTGCATGCATGGGAAGCTAGGGAAGGTTGCTTACAAAGCCTGCTGGTCTGGGCCTTCTTACTAGACAAGTGGGGGACGGCTCCAAAACGGACCAAGCAAGTGCCACCACTTCGTAGTAGACGATGATCGGCGCAGCTCATAACAATAAAGGCAGCGTGGGGTGGCCACGGTTTGACAGCCCCCCTCCCCCCGCCAAATCCGCTAAGACAAGGATACAGCCACTTACTGCATCCCACCCCTGAACCTCTCAATGCTACAGATGATGTATTTGGAATATGTCCCACAGCAACAGCCAAAGAGTCAACAAAGTTGCAGAGCATGACTGCATACAGCATTATCAGCTTTACCCTAACTCTCCTCTATTTACATTCCATGCCACCATCCAACAAAAACAGCCATTCCACAGCCGCCACACAAGCCCAGACTTACCCGACAGCTGCGGCATGGCGCAGAGCGCTCGCAGCACACGCGCCACGCTGTCGCTGTCAGGCGGCCTGTCTGTCAGGCACAGCTCTTCCAAGGCAGAGGCACTTTGCAGGCCCGAGGGCTCCGGCGCGATGGCAGCCCAGTCTGCGGCTAGCAACTGCAGTAACGAGCGGCACAGAAACAACTTCCAATCGAGGCCCTTCCAGGCCTGATACTTTAGGCGCGAAGCCAACCCAGCCCATGGCCAGCCGCTGTAGCCGCGGCCAAAAACGGGAACGTGTGATCGCCAGGAGGATAAATTGCAACCAACTTTGTGGTATGTTATAGGTGCGGCACCAGTCACGAGCTGTTGACTGCAACTGCAGAAAACGCACATCCACCCTTCCCAGCTCTCATGAATTGTGGGCGTTTTGTGCAAAGCACGATAAAACACCGGGCGTCACCGCAGCCTCCCTCTATTTCTCCCTTGCCATACCCCGGGCAGCATTACCCATACACTCATCCCGCTAGCCGCACCTCTAGGCTGCGCAGGTGGTCCCCGGGTGGAAAGGACGTGACCTGAGGGTTGAAGCTCAGGTCCAGAAAGGCCAGCTGGCTGAGGGACCGCACCACCTCTGGAAACATGCCTAGGTGGCAGTAGGACAGGCTGCAGGCAGGCAATGCTAGCATGAATGAATCCCTTGATAGACTGGCGACGGCAACTATGCAGGTGCCCACGCAGGTGTGGTTGCAGCCCCTGATCTATAGGGTGGTGAGCATCCCATTGGAAGGGCAGCTGGGAATTTTATGTTGACAACCAAGGCCACGAGCCCATAACCCATTACTACCCCGAGGCCGCCTGCGTCTCTCCCTATACTCGCCACCGCCTCGCCTAACAGACTTCCACTGAAGCCAGCGCCTTCGACCCCAAGGCAGCGCCCAGCTGCAAGATTGCATAGTCACCTAAGCTGCTTGAGCTGCTTAAGCTCCGTGAGGCCCTGCTGCAGCTGCTGCTGCACCGCGGCGCCGTTGCCCGCTCCCAGCGGCAGGTGGCTCAGGGAGAGCGCCGACAGGCGGGTGAATGCAGACAGCTGCCCCACAAAGGACGAGGGCACACAGCCCGACAGCTCCAGGGACTTCACGCCTGCAACAGCAGGTGCGGAGACACATGGCAGGAGCGCATTGGATGTGAAGGCAACAAGAAGCCCAACCAGCTCACTCCCCGTTTGATCCTTGGCTGTTAAGGCAAAACAACTGTATGGAAGAGGGCCGGGTCTTGCGTCCTCTGCACGTCTTGCCCAAAGCTCGTTAGTAAGGATTGCACAAAGGCACCCCTGCCCGCACTCCCCCCCCACTCCCTCCACTCCTTCGTACCCCAAACAGCCATGCAAGCCATGCGCCCTCCCCAGCAGACCCACAGGCCGAGCCAGGCTACCGATGCGCAGTCCTCGCATCGCACGTGTGCTACCTGTGTGCGCCAGGATGAGGCTGCTGTTGGTCAGCATGCTGCGCGTGCTGAGCTCCAGGGAGGCAAGCCCGCTGAGCCCGCTCAGGCACCCCGGCAACGTGCTCAGCGTGGGACACTCCAGCCGCAGCGCGGTCAGCGAGGCCGGCAGCCAGGCGGGGTGCTGGGAGGGGAAGTTGAGCGACAGGTTGTGGCCAGCGCCGGCCAGCGCAGCCTGGTCCTGCATGCAAAGCAGGCAGCTGCCTATTAGGTGAATATTGACGAAGGATCAAAACGATACAGCAACCGCCGCTTTTCCCACGCTGGAGATCTCATTGGCCTGCCTCCATGCTCTCCATCAGGTGATGCTGCCTGACTCCTGGAACCAGTTACAAACTGCCCTCCTCTCAGCTCTGGTATGTGACGCAGCTGGCACCCGCCAAACTGCTGTCTAACCTCCTTCTGGCATGTGCACTCCATTTTAGACTGCGCCACCCATGAAACAGTGAACCCTTCCGCGGGGCCGCCCAAGCTGCAAGCCTAGGTTGGAGTGCACAATGCCAACCTGGGCTCAGTCAAGGCTTAACGCAGAACTTGCCTCCATGTTGTCCACCAGGTCATGCTGCTTGACACTCAGCACCAGGTCCTTGAGCCGTGTCAGGCTCCCCAGGCTGGTCCGCACAGACAGCGAGTTGCCGCGGGGCGCCAGCAGCAGGTACTCCAGCTGGGAGAAGCTGGTGATCCAAGGGCCCACGTCTGCAGGGGCAAGGGTGCATACAGGTGTTCGATGCCTCTGACGCCAGCAGCAGGGTTTTTCCAGCTGTTGGAAACCTGGTAACCCAGGGACCCATGCGGGCAGGGGACGAACGGGACGAGGCCTTCATTGGGCCCCATCCCCCTCTTGCCGTGTAACCAGCTCCACTCCTACTCTATCTGGGAGAAGCTGGTAGTTCCCTACTGTCACACGCCTGGAGGTCGAGGGCTGACTGGCATGGCTGGCAGCTCCTCAGCGGGCAGGGCTTGGGCATCCTCATTATAGAAAGCCTACCCCAGTTCCATCTAGTATTACATAAAGCGTGCCGCCGCACTGAGGCTGCTGCCGTGACATGGCATGGTAACAGGACGTAGTGGGGCGCTGCATGCCTGTAACAAGGTTCCCGCTGGCTTTAATAGCCAGGTGCTTGAGCGTGGCCGCCATCTGGCCCAGTATGCACCAGAGGTTGTTCTTGAAAGCCTGTGTGATGAGACTGGGGTTGTCAGGCGTCAGCGCCAGCTCAAGTTCTGACGTCTTCTTGCCTACCCGGGTCCCCAGCCAATCCACAAAGAGCTCGGCCCTGCACATGGGTGCACATTGGAGGCAGCTGAGGCAAGGCGCCCAGCACAGCGGAGCATTGTCCCGCATACTTGGGCTCATACCAGGTTAGCTAAGCAGCTGGGACAGGGTCACCCTGAACATATTGGAACCCATCAAAACCTTCCACATGGAAAACGCACCGCCTCTGGCTCTTGCATGCTGCCGTCTTATCCCAAATGAAGCCAATGCTCTCCAGCGTCTTGGAGTTGCGAATAATATCTGCCCATCGCTGCAGCCAGCAGCATATAAAAGGTTTTGGCTGGGACCCAGCAGCAGGCTGGGGTATTGGCAGGGTTTCTCCTGCCTAGGTAACAAATTGATGGAACCTTAGGGTTTAAAACGCCAGCATCTTTTCCCTTCAACCTGCGTTGGTTCTGGACCCCGGACCAGACATGGAACTCATGGGCTACCCAGCTTATGCTGCTAAGTGCTGTCCGCAGGCCGCAAGTGCTGTGCGGACGAAGAGGTGGCTGAGGTGCAAGCACACCCCTTTCAACTTGCCTTGCATACCAGAGCGCAGCCAAAGAAGTCCCTGCACGGCCAGTCAAACAAGCAGGGGTCTGGCCTTCTTACTGCAAGCCGTAAGGCATGCACTCCCAGGCCTTGACCAGCAGCTACCTCTCCTATTACCACACCTGTTTTCTTGGAAAAACGAGAAGACCTGCAGCAACTATGATATAGGGTGCAATTGGCAACCAGCTAACAGTGTTTGTAGAGTTAGAACATGGCCCAGTACCCACCTGCTGCCAGCAGTTGTCGGGAAGAGTTAAAGCCAGTGGGGCAGAGGCTGACATAGAAAACGGCTTCTTTGTGGAAGCCACGAACATGCAGGCGGGCCTCGACACTCCTAAAAGCTGAGCTTGTATAAAAAGGCCTGATCAAACCCAGTTGTTTTCAGCGTGAAAAGCTTTTTTAGAGGGAAAAGAGAGAGAAAACATCCCGGCAGCGCACTTGAGTCAGGAGTTAGTAGTGGGACCCCAGGTGAAAACTTGCTCTTTGTAGGCCTTCGACCACTGTCCTCAGTATGGAAGTGCGACAGTCGCCGTTGCTTAGTGGGTATGATAAGGGGCATGGTGTTGACCTTCGCTGTCCAAACCGTGCGGCCAAGCCTCGTCAACCTGCCTTCCCTTGATCGCATTGTCTGCGTGAGCCTTTGGGATGCAGCAAGCGGGCAGTTGCAGGTCAGCAAAGCTACAGGTCTAGTCCTAGCATGGTGTGTAGCAGTTCCGCTTTGCAGTGTTCACTGACTGGCCCGTGCCGCAGGTTGGGGGTCGCCTACTGACAACGTCTGCAATATATGAGGGCTTAAAGCAGCAAGAGGAGGCAGCAGCAGCCTTCCAGGAGCTGGCTACAGACACTGGTGATGGTAAAGCCTTGCCGTCCCACCCCCGAAAGGTCTGAAAGAAGGCAGTAGCAGTAATGAATCCCACTGGATAGTGCACCACTTCCCAAAACTGTGGCAAGTTTGCGATGCTAGGGTTCAAGCAGGGAAAGCACCTAAACAGTGTTGCTTACACTGCGCAGACAGTTTGATTATGCAAGGCACATTTCATTTAGGTGCCTTCAACCCTGACGTTCATTGCAGGGCAAGTTCTTTGGCGAGGGTCGCCCTGGTTGGGGCGCCTGGCGAAGTGTTGGCCTGCCCTCCCATGTTCAGCAGCGGCATCACTGGCGGCAGGATAGGCGGCAGCAGCAGCAGCAGCAAGAGGGGCAGTTGTTGGAGCCTAAGCAGCCGGTAGGAAGTTTTGTTCCGGAAATTTCAAGTCTTTCTGAGCAGCGGCCAAGGCAAGCCCAACCGCCGCTCCCGCCAAAGCGGCGCTGGAGATCCCCTCCGCCGCCTCCTAGCGATGCGGCACAAAGGGTGGTTCGAGCAGTGGTGGCTGCCAAGTCAAGCTGCCGGGAGTTGTGGGCGCTTGTGGAGGCCAACTCAGTGCCCAAGCTGACATTCAGGCGAGGAGCCCAGTCTAGCCTGCATGCGGTGCTACTGTTAGAATTTTTATTGTAAAAGTCATGTCTCAAAACGGGCTTCAAAACATGGGACACGCCAAAACTGCATAGTACTTGAATTGAATTGAGCCTAAAGCGTCAGACTGGAGTTGTTTGTAATGGTGCACCTAGGACGCGGAGGCGGCCAGTTGCTTGTGTTGGTTTTTTTGCCTCTTCCTGCAGGGCGCTGTCAGGCGTGATGGACCGCTGCGCCAAGCTGTACATGCAACAGCGCAGTACAGCAAGGCATGACGAGACAGCTGCATGCCGGCAGCTGCTGAATGCTGCTGCGCAAGAGATGGGCAGGCTGGATGCCTGGGGCCTCACAAGCTTTATACGGCTAGCAGCAGCGGTCAAGTACCTGCCAGCAGAGCACTTGGCGGCCTGGCGGGATTGCATGCTGGGGCAGTGCAGGGATCTCATACCTCAGGTGGGTGCAAGGGTAAGGGGTTTGGCTTTCCCTGGGCCTGGTGCCTATGCGCAACAGGGCACCGCTTGGGCAGCATCTGCTTAAGACAGCCATTAGAACTTGACTTCGTACAGTCGGTGGCGGGGTACATCCACCGGCTGTGTTCGATAGCTGCGGAGTTGCACTGTATTCGCTGGACATTCACAAGGGCATCCACATGAAACAGTGGGGCAGCTTCCACTGTGATACTTGAGAGTACGTCCTTGCACATGGCCTAGGGCATTTGCAACGAAACCCAAGGTATGTGCTCCCACCTGCAGGGCGTGGCAAACTGCCTGTTGAGCTTGGGGACGCTGCTCACAGACGCAGCCCCACCTCCAGCACTGGCAGCAGGCGCTGCAGGGCGGCCGGGGTTTCCCGCCCCGTCCCTTCCGCCTCGGCAAGCCCCGCCCTCGCTGCCTGAGGCAGCCTCCGTAGCAGCCATGGCCTCGGCGGCCGCCAGGATGCTCTCGTCAGTCTCAGCAAGGGCTGCTGCTGCCACCGTCCAGCCAGGGCCTTCACCCGTGTCGAGTGCTGATAGCAGCGGCTCCCACCCAGCCTCTGCTGCTGGAGCAGCAGGGGGCCCTGCAAGCTCAGTTGGGGCAGTGCCGCAACCTCCGCACCCGCCAGGAGAAGTGCTGGCCCACCACCACTCCCCCAGCCAAGGGCACCAGCCGCCAGCGTCAGTATCACTGCCACCATTATCAACTCCTGCTGCTGCCAGCGTGCAGCAATCATTGCGAGATCCCAGCACTTACGAGCTGGTGGGGCTGCTGGTGCAGCATGCGCTGGATGTGGCGCCCTCACTGACCCCGCAGGGCCTGGCCAACACCATGTACGGCATCGCTGTGTTGGGCTGGCCCCTGACCGAGCAGCAGACAGAGTACTTCCTGGCACAGGTGAGCTTGACTTCCCTGGTGGCGTGGCCTTTACTGTCATGTCGACGTAATTGGTTGCACCGGCTGCAAGCAAAGGGTTCATGAGTCGACCGCTCTTGCCTGTGCGATGTATACGCCCCTCATGTGTACTTTCAAGCTTTGCATTGGATATGAGTAGGCCGTGGTCGGAATGGAGCATGAGCACAGCCGCACATAGACTCCCCAGCCTATGCATACTGGCACAGAGCTCCGCTGTTGGTGTGTTCTGTTAGAACATAGAATCGCTCCTTTCGTGCTCTGTGGTCTGGAGTCCTTCTCGTATCCATCAATATGGCTGACCGTTGCCCAAGGTTACCCTCCCCACGCTTGACTGTCTTGCTGCTGGTGGCAGGTGGAGTGCAAGGCGGCTGAGTTCAACCACCTAGAGGCCTCCCAGATAGTCCAGGCTTGGGCAAAGGTGGAGGACCGCATAGAGGTGACCCGCGGTTTTGCACCCGCCAAGGCGCGCACCTATTCCTACCCCACGCGGGAAACAGCGGACGCAGCAGCGGCGGCGGCGGCAGGCGAGGAGAGCTGCGACGATGTTAGTGAGAGCAATTCTGAGGATGAGGACGGGGAAGAGGAGGAGGAGGAGGAGGAGGAGGAGGAGTTGGCAGTGAATGTGTTGAAGGGCTTTCTCATAGGCAAGGATGAGGACGAGGAGGATGCCGTGGAGAGGAGGGAGGGCAGCAGTGCCAGCGGCGGCTACAGCAGCACCAGAGGCAGCAGTCCCAGTTGCAGGAGCATGTCTGCAGCTGAGGAGGATTGGCCAGTGGGAGCTTTTAGTGGTGAAGAGGTGAACGGTAGCGAAGTGCCTAGCGCGGCGGCCTTGGGAGGGCCAGAGGGGCTTCCCTGGCGGTGGCGACAGCGGGAGACTGAGCAGCAAGCAGTGCAGGAGCTGCAGGAGTCTTCAGTTGCCGGTGGGAAAAGCCCTGGTAGCAGGAGCGTCGATGGCCAAGGAGCAGCCTCCAGGCAGGTCGCCGTGCTTGCCATACAGAATGTGTTCGGCAAGCTACGGCCGGCAGCGCGCTCTGTGAAGTGAGTGAGATGTAGTGTTGCAAGTAGGGGTTGTGTGCTCTGTGTAGGTTGTGCTATGAGAGCTTGGCAAGTATTAACAGAAGTGGGCCCTCCTTGCAAGCTGGCATGTCAGCAGGCTGGCCAGGACTCATCAACGGGGTGGTGATTGGCAGGGTCAGATGTGATAGTGCAGTCTCCCCACATCCCTGCTATCAGCAAGTGCCCGGTTGTAAGGCCTGCCAAGTGGTTACCATCAGCATGATGTTCACTTGCACTGGCTGCCCTGGCTGTAGGTATGTGAGCTGCTACCCGGGTGTGGCCGTGATGGATACCCTGGTAGCACGCGTGTACTCCCAGCGGCAGCAGATGACGCTGCAGAGCCTGAGCCAGTTTGTGCACTCGGTCGGCCACCTGAGGCACAAGCCGCCGCCAACTGTGCTCCAGGGACTGCTCGCGCGTGAGTCACTTCGGCTAAAATGTTCAAGGGGGAGGCGGAGGGAGCCAGTCCTTTCGTGACTGGCTGATGCTGGGCGTGGCATGCATGATATGCGTAGTCGCCATCATAATCTCTTTTCCTAGGGTTGGTCGGCATGCATGCATGCCAACATGCCCAGTGCATTACTAGGGCTGGGACAGGCTGTTATCAGGGGTGTTGGCTGGCCTAGAGAGCTGTGGCTTGGCGTTTGTGCCTGCCAGCATGGCGGCGAGCACCCCTGTTACACCTGAATCGCTTGCTCGCAAACGGCTGTGGTTCTCTGCCTGGTGTCTCTTTACAGTCTCAGACCCTCAAGCCTCTTCTGATGCCGATGCAGAGGTGGGTTGTGCTGCTGTGTGTCTACTTTATCACAAATATATGGATTGGTTTTGATTGCAGAGCTGGAGGGGTTCCTGGGCTCTAGCAGCGGCGGCGGGTGCCTGGCGGCTGCCACTGCGCTCCTTGGCTGTGCCAAGCTGGCAGTGCCGCCCTCGGAGTCTTTCATAGCTGCCTGCATCGCCGCGATTGACCGCGATACGCACGCTAGGATACGGGAGGTGCTGACCATTGCATGGTCTCTGGCAACTTTGCGGGTGAGCAACAACATGCGGTCACTGAGCTGCCCTGACTAGGCTGGACTGCAAGGCATGCGTGTGAGTAACCCCAAGCTGGTTGGGCCTTTCCTTGTGATGTCCTTCTGTTGAAGTGCATGGCCTCTGTCAGGCCTAGCCTTTTTGCCTGGACTCGTTGTGGCGTATTGATTGGCCCATCAGGGAGGTGCTGAGTTTGCTGGTTATGACATGTATGTTGCGAGGAATGCAAAAGGCTCAGCATGGAATGCCTTGGTTCCAGGTGTGCGACCAACACAGATGGAACTTCCTAATCAGCACCCTCTCCTCCCACTTATCTCCGAAGGTATGTGGAGCCTCCTTCTTTCAGATGTCTGACAGTGTGATTTGCAATGACTTTGGGTGGGTCCTGCACGATGAGCAGGTCGCTCCTGCAAAGGAAATGGTGGCTCTGGCATTATGACTGCTTGCGTTATGTGCAAGTCAATTATGCTTCCCAGTATCTGGTTGCCTCCAGCCTGAGCAATGCCGGCATACTCATCACTTGGTACCTGAGCATCTAATTATGATGGCGGTTGGAAGCGAGCCGATCTGCAAGATATCTGCCTTAGGAAGCCGCTCAGGTGCACCACTTCGTTTCCAATGACATGCTCCTACCTTGAGTGCAGCAAGCTATGTAGACTGACTGCTATCTCTCCTGCTGAGCTGCTACATCCCTCCCATTCATACTGTTGCAACCCCTGCCTTGCCGTTTGGTCTCTCCCAGCAGATGCGCCTGTCCGCGGCCTCCAACACCGTGCTGTTCCATGCGTACACCCTGGCCAAGCTGTCCAACCCGCGCGGCGCCATCCAGCTGGAGCCTGCGCTGGCAGACCCAGCGCGCGCAGCATACCTGCGCCAACGCAGTGGCCAGGGGCCGCGGAAAATAACCTCCTTCCAGGTAAGTGGGTGGGTGGGTCCTTTAACAAGGCCGCATGTGGTCTTCACTTGCCTGCAACCGAATCGTGCCAAAGAGCTGTTGATTAGAGGGGCCTTGATGGCTGTGTCCTGAGGGTTGAAAGGATTTCCACAATCAACCAGCACCCTGAGCTGTTCCGAGTCTGGTCTGATCCTGCTGCCATAGCTCTCTTTCTCTGACTCCTGAAGCCCTGTTTCCTCCATCCTTCATCGCTTATATCAAAGCAGCAACTGTAGTTTCGTGCTCTCACTGGCCTGTCTCCTGCGGTGACCAGCAGCAGCACGGTGTTCACGGACTGTCGCTCCCTGGATTTGGACGCTTAGGCACCAAGGATACTCTGTGTGAAGGCAAGGAGCAACGTGATAGCAACCTCCAGAGCATCTGCTACTCTGTGCAGATAGCTGTGCTCCACGAGCTGCGCGCCATGGGCTACGAGGCCAAGATGGAGTTCCCCATAGGTGCAAACCGGCCTCAAGAATGTCGACATTTGCGTTGTGACCCCAAGGACAGCATCACAGAGTAGTTCCCTCGATTTGCTGCCTTGAGTTGCTGTGTGTGATGCTTTCGGATGCATGCATCGTGAAGGGCTTGTGTATCTATGCATAGGCGGCGGCCCGTTGGTGAAGTGAACAGGAGCGCCTGTGCTTGGTCTCTGGTTCAGGAGGCGGCCTGCTGTGGGTGGACATCATGGTCCCGGAGCTCAATCTGGTGGTAGAGGTGGATGGCCCCTGGCACTTCATCCATAACACGGAGGAGTACACGGGCGGCACCGTCTGCCGCAACTGGCTGATTGAGCGGCTGGGCTACCGCCTGATTGCCGTGGGCAACCCATTCTGGCAGGTGAGGAGGACACCTGGTCACCAGCCTCATTGAATTTTATGGCAATGTGGGCAGGTAGAGGGAACCGTGGCACCACCGAGCCTTTCACCAGGGCCTTTCCCGTCCAGCTGGGTGTTGGGGGGTGAGCTGCTGATTGTGCTTCAACAACGGGGGCACAAGTGGTATGGCCGTGGTATCAGGTCCTCAGACGGGAAAGGACCTGTGGACCTGCAGGGCAGGAGCCGCTGCCTTTCGTTTTGGTGCTTGTCACCGTGCAGGACCCTGGCGGTTGTTGGTTACATAGCAGCCCGTGATGGAGTGTGGCCCTCACCTTGTTATGATTGTCAAGCCTGGGTGAGCATGTCATTGCCGCAGCACGTTGCGGAGCTTGACTTTGTGGAGCGCAGCTACCTGCTACGGCGCTTCTTTCGGGAATTCCATGGCCTGCTCCCCAAGCCAGGCTATGAAGAAGTTGGCGTGGCCAGGCCGAGTAGGAGCTCGAGTACTGCCAGCAGTAGCCAGGAAGGGTTAAGCTAGGCTTAGGAGCGGCATGGTTGCTTAAATACATGGAGGTACAAATACACTTGCTTTCACGGCCTTCGTGCGTGTTCCCGGCTTCCCGACCCTCTGCTCTGCTTATTGATGCAGCTAGCACCCGCCACACTGCTGTCTAACCCTTGCTGTCACGTGATTTCCATCTCAGTTTGGAAAAAGGTAGTGGTGGGGTATCTGTGTATGCCTTGATAATATTTGGTATCATACTCTACAGCCATGTCTGGCAGTTGAACCTGGTTGGAATCGTCAGGGCTTAACCTTGTCAACTTGTAGACAAGAAACATGTAAGTTGCCCCTGAGACATTTTCAGTCGGATCAGACAGGGAAGTCTTGCTGCCAGCACATCGGGGGTCTTCTGTCTGCTGCGACTGGTAGAATGTGCTGCATTTGATAGAACTAGATGGGACGTAAGTGGCAGCAGGGGATTATAATTATTATATTACATTAGTGGCAGCAGGGGGGGCAAGTGACAGCATGCATCTCATTTCCATCCAAGGTATCGTCCAAGGTATCAGGTACCCAAGAACGGTCGCCGAAACGACTCTCCGACCTGCTCCTACCAACACACAAATACTTGCCGGAGATACCTCACCTGCGATTCAGACGGTCAGGAACCCTTTGGTGCGGCCGCTTTGATCATGGCTTCGCCACTATTAAGCTATCGTGGCTTCATCACTACTGAGCTACAGTATTAAATATAGCTTCGTCACTACTGAGCAACCATGGCTTCGTCACTACTGAGCTATGAAGAACAAAGAGAGCAGCGCATCGAGCGCAACAGGCTAGTTCTTGCGGAGCTGGGTCTTTTAAATAACCCCATCTGTGGCACGGCGCAGCAGAAAGGGCGAGGCGGTGGCAGGAAGGAGCCCCCCAGACCCCAACGCACAGCAGCAGCAGCAGCAGCAACAGAGGGTGTGCGGAAGTCAAGAAGGCTGCAACAGCAGGAAGCAGAGTTGCCGGAGGCTTTGATACCCACATCAGACGCTGTGGAAGGCTCAGGTGCAAATCGATCATGCAAAAGGTCAGTGGTCAGGGCCCTTCCCCCCTGTCACAAGGCAGGGCCCCCAGCTTGGTAAGAGAATTCGCTTGGCTTTGTGCAGGTCTCAGTCAGTGCCTCAGCTGACAGAGGATTTTGGTGTTGACCAACACAACCACAACAGGTCGGGGATGCCCACATATGTCACCAGCCGGAGCCAGTGCATCTTGCCCCACTGGGTATTCCTTGCTCACCCTGGGCCTCTGTGAACTTACTGCAGGGTACTGACCATGAGTGATAGGGCACTTCAAACGAGGATATGGAAGATTAGGCGCATTGACAAGCTGCAAAGCTTCGTCAAGGTAGGTGTGCGGCCGTTTGGAGCTGTTATTGAAAGCAGGTAGTGTGACAGACGAGCGATGTTTTCAGCGCAAGGACTGAAGGGAAGCATGCCAAGGATGACTGGTATGAGCTGATAAACATGTACATAAAATGGTTCAAGACTTGCTGCTATGAAGGTTTTTAGTAGTGCGTTTCCGGTGCATGCAGGTCCTTGAGGCACATGGCAAGACGGAGCTTGCTGCTGAAGCAACGCAGGCACTGCACGACTTAGGCACCTCACCCACGCTGTAGGGGAGACTACTGCCTAAACAATGAAGCTCACTGTCAGGCGCAGCTGCAAGTGCCACAATTCAACAAACCATGTGACCCAAGCAGCTTCTCCCGTCTGTCGCTCTGGCTGCGCTGGGCGCACCAAGTACTTGCCGAGCTTCGGAGCTACTCCATGCGCCTCCGCTTGGCAGCCTCCTTCTCTGCTACAGTAAAGGCCTGATGTATGCTGGCAGCCTGTATGATGATGAGGATCACAGCTGCTGCCTTCACATACCGCAGCCCCACCATTCCTGTTACGCTGCAAGCAAGCAGGCACACAGTAGCAGGAGCCAAGGATACTGGGTCAGCCTTGGAAGCCAAGGACACACATAACCTCTGTCACGGTGGTTCCGGCCGGTACCTATGCTCTCAAACACAAGGAACTGTTTCGGCCCGTATCTATGCTCTCAAGAATAAGGAAGCCGCACTGTCCGCCTTAACCAACTTGGTCTACAACCTCAATTCGCGAGTAGTTGCTTACTCACCAGTGCTGCGCCAAGTTGGCGGAGTACGCGCTGCCCATGCTTGCAATGGCTGCCAAGGCTTCATCCGCCGGCTTGCCCTGCCGCACCTCCTCCAGCATGGAATCCCACTTGTCTCGCCAGGCCTGCTTGAGCTGCACAGTACCAGCCAGCCCTATGCCAGTTGTCAGCTCCCGCCCTCCCAATCCTGGGACACAGCCCACCCGGGCAGGCCTGCTGCTAGCTCTGCGAGAACTACTACTAGCTCCATGCTCTTTGTCTTCCCCAGCCAACCAAGTGCTCCACAATCACAACGATGCGCTTGCCGGTTGTGCTGGCATTCACTGTGCTCCCACTAACCTGGCCTACATGTTGTGCATCCAACTGCGTGTAGGCATCGGACTGATCTTGGCGAGCCAGCGCCTGCGTCATGACTCCAAGATCTTCCTTGGCATGCTGCAGAGGCCTGCACAAGGGGGGGCTAGCAAGTGACATATACATGCAGCTCCAGACGCATGCGGCATCGCAAGCAGCTAGCTCAACACATCTACCCTAGCTCTCCCTGGCGCTCGCCAGATCCACAGGGGAGCCATCCACCCCCCCTTCTGCAGTCTACAGAGCATCCAGACCTGCATGGCCTTGCATAGGCGTACGGGCAAAGCAACTCTTGCCTGCCGGGGGGCGCAGGTGACGGTAGCAGGGGGTCCATGCCGTGCATCATCTTCTGGAACTCTGCGTGGGTCACTGGGGTGCCCTCCCTGCCTAGAACCGCCTCCACATCCCTGCAGCCAGCCCCCAGTGCTGGGAAGAAAGCCAGCGCCGCAGCTCAAAGTCTGGCCTGACGACCTCGTTCCTCTGTAGGCCTCAACTGCCTGCACCTATCACCCAGCGCAGACAGGAAGGCTCCCTGGTCTTGCTGAACAACACCCCACATTTCCTGACTGCAGGATAGGCATGGGGCGGTGTTACAGCCTGTTGTGGGTACAGGCGATTCCAGCCATGCCTGGGTTCTTTGACCATGGTAGTTCTCAAGACATTTGCAGGTTCCCAACCCTAACGGGGGCCTGACCTTGGACTGCTGGGGAGTAGATTGCTGCATCAGTCTTGGCGGGCTGTGGCTAATAGTACCCACCTGATGAAGGTAGCCATGGCAGTCATGCTGTGCTCCATGCTTCCAATCAGGCGCTCGTAGTCGGCGGGGTCTATGCGCACGTTGCCCTGCTCATGCGCTTCGATGCGCGAGACGAGCTGCACCAGGGGCAGGGATGTATCATATGCTCTGCGTCTAGCTTTGATGTTAGGCTGGCAAGGGCTGCAGGCCTGGTTGGACCTCAGCCTGCACTTTCAGCAGGGTCGCTAGACCTCAGCCTTGCAATCAGCAAAACGAACCAGCTAGCTTGCAGCGCTGCAGGCCTGGAAGGAGGAGATGGAAGCCATTCCGGTTCCCCAAGGACACCCACTTGGCAAGCCTGCCATTCAGGTGCACATGGTTTACCAGGGCAGGCGGCCGTGCCTCCTACCTCCTGAGTACTGGCGAACAGACTTGTGAACTTCTCCTTCAGCTCCTGCTCGTCAGCGGCTGTCATTCGGGCGCCCACGACCTTCTGCAGCGCACCAAGCTTGGCCCCGCCCTGGCCATGCTCCGCCAGCTGGTGCATCACCTGCACATAGGCTGCCTCTGTTCCAACTATGCACCGTGCGCGGGGGCACTTGGCACGTCTGAGGAGTCATTGAAGCAACTGTGACTCAAGACAGCCTGCCAGCCTATCAAAGCACCTCTGGTGATCGATGCCCTCAAATCTGGCGGTGGGTGCAAGGCATGGTACTGCACTAGCACCAGCTCAAAGCATACGGCGGCAGTCGCCGCCCATGCCAGACATTCGTTGAAACATTAACGTTCTGGCTGGGCAAGCGCCACCGCCCGGCAAGGATGGTTGGAGACAAGTCAACCTGACAGCAGCGACTGACTAAATGACGGGAATTCTAGGGACTTCACAGTGCCCCAACCTGCAGCCCATGCTCCTTTAGCTGTTTGAGCTTTTCTGCCACGAAATGGGCATCTGCCGCGCGCCACAGCTCACGCTGGTGGTGCTTCAGCAGCTCCTCTGCCGCGGCATCCTTGGTTGCGGAGTGGGACGACGCAGCGGGGACGCCCACCAGGCTGTGGGCCTCGTTGGACAGCAGATCCAGCGTGGAATCAAGGGCATCCTGCATGCCAGGATGGATACCGCCCCTCAGTCCGGCCGGCACCAGGCAAACCTTCTTTGTGGGCAAGGGAATGCATGCCAGGCTAGGACGCTTGGTCACTTGCGTTCATAGCTGCCCTCAGGAGTCAACCATGAGCACACCACAAGGCTCACCAGCCGCATCTTAATGCTGGCCATGAGGTGCTGCGGCTGCGTGTTGGTCTGAAGGGACGCCCGAGCCTGCCTTTGCAGCAGCTGCAGCTCCGCAAAGGCGCAGTCGGCTCGGGTGTCCAAGGAAACCTGCAGGCGCCAAGGGTTGGAGTGGCTCAGTCTGGCATTGGTGTGTTGGGCCCCTCCCCACTCCCAGGGAGATGAGGTCTTGTAGCTAGTCCCTTTCAACTTGAGTTGAGTTGTAAGTCCGGTTGGCTACAGCCGCGCCAGCCCAGCCCAGCCTAGCGGTGCATCGGCCCTGTCCATACACTATGCCCTGATAGGTGCCGCATGAAGTTGGCAAGCTTGGTTGCACATGCACCTTCCTAGTCTACTCGGAGTTCATCAGCCCGTACCGCCACGGGCATCGCTGCTGTGGGTCCCAAACCAGCATCCTTACATGTGAAACGAAGTTGAAAAGCAGCACTGCTGCCAGGATGCTACCCAGGATGTGCCCGCTGAGCAGGTTTACATTTCTTGACAGGGAGGCCGCCACACCCAGCACCCCTGCTGCTGAGACGAACAGGCCAAGGAGGACTCCTAGTGCTCTAGCAGAGCCCGCAAAGTAGAGGTTGGACAGCAGGCACAGGCTAGGGCCAGACAAGGCCTGCAGCGGGAGAGGCAGAGCTTTATTATGGCAGTACGGCTGGCCAACGTCACCCTTAGGTCGGCAGCCTACTGGTTGGCAAGGTTGGCCACTACCTCAAGTTTTTGACTAGCAACATGACTAGCAACCCCAGGCAACATCAGAACAAACCCAAGCAGGTTAGCAGGCCAACTTGGAGGTAACCTTGGAGGCCTGTCTCAGCCTGAGGCGGCCCACCTCCAACACACTAAGGATGGATGCCCACCAGTAGGTGTCATGCCGCTGCTGCTGCCTTTGGACACTGTTGCGTGCGTGCATCCTTTCCTTGGCAATGCAAGGCCCCTTGGACTGCTGGGAAGCGAGGCAGGCCACCAAGGTTCAACCGAGCACCTGGGCCCGTCCGAGAACAATGGCGGGGTCAATGTGCGCGTTCAACATGCAATGCCCTGTTAACATGACTGTATGCGTTGGAGCCGTCCTCCCACTGTTAAGATTGGGGTTGGGTTCTGCACGGATAGGTGCAGTTGGTTCACATGGCGGCGCTGGCGGCGTTCGGGATGCCCTGCGCTTTGGGACCGCAAACTCCACCAGCTCGCAATCGGCTGTGTGTTTAACCTATGGATGCTTCATTCACCGTGGGCAGCTGCTTGAAGCCACTGAAGTTATTCTGGTAAGATAAGATGCACGTGATGGTGACCCGTTTGCCCCATGGCCGTCTGCTAGCAGGGCACCTACGGCTTAGTCCTGGCGCTATCAACGACAACAGGTTCCAACCAGGGACCATTGCTAAACGCTGACATGGCCTGCCCGCACGCCTGCCCGTTTGACCATGGCGTAGACGTGTCTCGTAGTTTTCGCAATGAGCCGTCTTTTATCAAACCCTGCAGACCTGATTGATCACAACCAGGTTATTCGGCACTTAGGAGCCTCGCCGACACCCTGCTGTGCGCGCCTGACCACCGAGGACCTTGGACTCCCAGTGACGCTACCAGTCAAGCAGTACCTTCGCCCATATGTCCAGTGCTCTAGCCCTCCGCTTGTCAAGGCCATCTGTCTATCTGGCTCGGCCCAACCCCAGGCCGCTGGTCGCTGGCCCGCTCCATGGCCGCTCGGCCCTTCCCCCTGCCCGCGTGGCGAAGCCTTTCAGCATGGAAAGCATGGAGCTTCCGGTGAGTGATCGATGTTCCATCCTTTGCGTTACCTGGCCCATGGGCTGCCACGTGCGAGCAACCGATAGTAAGTCGCGCCGCCAGCCGCCGCCCTTGCAGCTGCTGGACATAGTGCTGGGAAACGCATGCGGTGGCAAGCATGTTCACAAGGTGCTGCACAGTGAGAGCCTAGCCTCACTGAGGGGCTCAACCGGAGGCACAATAAACCAAATAGCAGTTCCTGGCTAGCTCTGCTGTAGGATGGGTTCTCTGACCTGGAGGTGGAGGCACTCCTTCATGAGCAGCCACAGCCAGGCGCAGACGGGCAACACTGCATCCTGGTCTCCTACCCGCACAGCATGGAGGATATCGAGAGTGACCAGGATGAGCACTGGGTCTGCACTCCTGTGCAGGAGGAGGACAAGGAGAGGCAGGGCTAGGTGAGTGCCTTTCCTGCCTGCATGCATTGCGCAAGCTGGGTCAATTTAGGGAACACACAAGCGCCAGTGGTAAGTGCAAGGTAGCTCCAGAGCTGGCGACATCACCAATTCCCTGGGCCGCGAGCTGACCAGCAACCCCATGCACCTTGAGGATGATGGGCTGCTGCGTGCTGCAGTCATACTGTGCCTCTGGGCGCCCCTATGCCTGGGGCTAGATGGAAGGCTTATGCACTATGGCAGGGGATGCGAGCATTGTTCGTGCATGCAGGGCCGAAGCTCTCTCCACGACAAACCGCCTTTCAGCTGTTTGAACCTTGACTGGCGGATAGTCAGGTTTGCACCTAAAGAGGGGATCCATGTACGGCGAAGTGTCACAAGAGCGTCACTGATATTGCGAGAGCTCAGAATACTGTGTCCGGTGGGTACTTTCATGACGGATCCCTGGGCCGGTCTCCTTTGGGTTGTCTTCAACGTGTTCACGAGTTAGATAGAGATAGATATTTGCCTGCAAGTGTTTTAAGCCCTTGTGCTAGCGCATGGCTGCATCTGAGTGAAACTTTTGAAAGAATCTGTGGACCTGGTTTATATTCAGGAGAGGAGCTGCAAGTGATGTACTCTGGTTGAGCCAATTTTCCTTGCCGATGTTTTTGCGTGGCTGGGCTCAAGTGTGAGACTGTGGGCTGCTGAGCCACTGCTTGTTTTTGGGGTCTAGCCATGTTGGTATTCCGGCTTCCTCAAAAAGCCGGCAAAAGTCGGCTATTTCATCTGATGAAGTGTGTTTCGGGACTGGGCTTAGTTTTCCACCGGTGGGAACTGCGGAAACTCTTGCTTTGTACCATCCATCAAGTTTTGGATATAGTTTTGCCTGACCTCGGGTGCCTGACGGCCTGACGTGGAGCGCTTAGGTTGTGCATGCATTTTTGTTTGGGAGAGTCCCTTTCAATGCATTGCATTGCCTTGCATCTGATGTTTCACTGCAAAGTAGCGGCATCTTTACTTTCCTGCTTCATTGCTGCCAACAGCTTCCTTCTTGCTGGGGGAGGTGAGTCCCTTTCTGCTGGGGGTCCATGGTTTTCCTGGCTTGTCTGCACACCTGAAGTAACTTCTGCTTTCCTCTGCCACTACTGCAATGACTCTGTAGCTGTCTCCCGCCTGCTTTCTTGCACTTAGGGTTTGTAGCTTGCCTACCAGGAGACTTGTACGCATGCTACTTGAGTACAAGCATACCCATTGAACGGTTATCAACGGGCTCAGAAGCCCCTCTTTCGCAACCCATGTGTTAACTCCGGCCAGACCTTACCGCGATGACATGAAACCACACCACCGACCGCTAATGCGTTTTTGTTCAATACTCCTATAGATATCAAGTCCAAACACACGAGCTCGACGAATTTCAACCAAAAACACGAAAAGAAACTCACTTGGCTCAAAGGCCCAGAGCATCCCTGGCATCAAGCGCGTCGCACAGTCCACCCTTACCTCTCCTCTGTGCGCTCTGATGGCCACAACCAACAAGCAAGCCGCACAGACATCTGCAACCGGTCCAGCTACTGTGCTCCCTTGCGGCCCGACCCGCCCAACTTCCCTCCCTCCCTAGTGCAGCCCTCCCGCCTGAACCCTAGCACATCACCAACCATGCCCTCAAAAGCCACCGGAGCAGCCCCATTGCCTACCTAGCAAACCAAGTACGCCCAAGTACAGCAGCTCAACAGCAAAACGAACACAAAACATCGCCCTAGAACCTGACGGATTTGGACACGCGCGCCTTGATACCGGTCTGCTCGCCGCCATACCCGCCGCCGCCGCCTGCGCGCACCTCCTGCACCTGGCCCTTGCGCGCCACGCTGGCCTTGGCAAACTTCATCCTGCAGCCAACACAATGAAGAACAGGAAGGTCACAAGGCATCGCATGGGAGAGCCAAGGCCGAACTGCAGGTAGCCGTTTCTGGAGATCGCGGGAGCAGCCCCAAAGGTGGGGCAACCACCACACCAAAAGCCTAGTGAAAGCCTAGCCACCTCACCGCATACCTGTGGCCCAGGCTCCCAGCAGGAATATCGATAAATGACAAAAAGAGTGCAGCCACTGGAGCACCACAGCTCAACGCGCGATCTTGCCCTGCCCACCTGTTCTTCTTGCGTGGGTTCTTGATATCCTTCCTGCGGTGCGGCGTGAGGCCGCGGTTCTTCTCAATGTCTGCGATGGCAGCCAGTACGGTGGTCGGCATTTAAGCGGTTGAAAGGCACCCCTTTGGTAAGAACCATTGGGCGCCGGAAGCATGGGTCAGCCAAGGCATGGCAGGTGTCTGTCAGCCTGGGGGACCTGGAGGACCTCTAAACAACCCCCCCCCCCCCCCCCCTCCCCTCCCTGCCAGACGTTAATAGCAGTACCTGCAATATCTGTCTGTCTCCCAGTGCCTGGAACGCAACAAGGGACACCACAAGATAGTGGCGCAGCCAGCGCACACATGGAGCAGGGACCGCAACTGGGCATCAGGGCACCCACCGACTGCAATCCCAAACAAGCACGCCCGCGTGCCTGCAAACCCCGCACCCATCCCAGGATGCAGCGGCGGCTCTGAGAGCGCACCCAGCACATGCGCTACTACCAGCGCCTGGCTACCCCCTCAGTGACACAGTCACCAAACTATAGCCAGTCCGCATGCGGCAGCCACCCCTCCCTCACACCTCGTGTGATCTTGCGCGCGTCAGTGGTGGTGGGGTCCGCCACCGGCGGCAGCGTCTCCGGGTATTTGTACGCCTCCTTGCGCTTCTGCTTCTTCGCTGCCGCCGCCTCCCGCGCCGCGGTGTACACCTCGTCATCCACCGCTGCACCGCCAGCGCCGCCCTGCTGCTGCTGCCGCCGCCGCTTGCCGCCGCCGCCGCCCAGCGCCAGGTCATCGTTGCCGTCGTCCAGGTCGTCGCTGAAGGGGCCGGCCTGCCGGTCAGCCAAAATGCAGGGTTTTGGCAGGGTGCATGCTACCCATACTTTAAAGGAGCACATGGTAGGGTTTTGCCTCGGCCCCATGCGGCCAACCCCTACCAAAGGCTCGCACGCACGGAGCTCAGGATATGCCATCTGGTGACGCGCCACTGAGCAATGACACAACTGCTTGGCTTCAGTGAGTCACATACCTGTGGCCCAACCGGCCACACGATGCTCTGCCCACCTAACACGCTGTGCCCTACCCGTGGTCTGACCCCGGTCCTCCCACGTCATTGGCGACCCCACGTTCACCACCTCCGTTGTTGCCACACTCCCCCTTGCACAGGGCTCACCTGCAGCCCATGCTTGGCCCGCACCGAGTCGAACTTGGCACGGCGCTCATGGAGTGCCTCACGCTGCGGCAGGTCCGCGTCGCCCGACCGCCCCTTCTTTGCTGCCGCCGCGGCCGCCAGGTCCACGCCAAACTTCTGGGAGAGCCGGTGCCGGCCAAACCCGCCGCCCAGCTCGTCTGCAGGTGCAGTCGGCAGGCAGGAAAGCGAGGTAGGGAGGCCGCGCGATGTGGTGTTGGGGGTGAGAGGCAGCAACGCGTTGCCTTCATGGCTGGGAGGATGGTGCAGGGAATGCAAGACCAAAGTCCTCCAAGGTGCCACAGGTGACAGCAGAGATGGCAACTGATAGCCTGCTATGGGAAACTGTGAGAGCATTATGAGAGCGAAAGGCTGTGACAGGCAAGCACCCTAACTTCGGTCGATGCCCACGCAGCTTGGCGCCGCGTCAGTTAACCCCAAGCTTGGCTCCCAGCCGGTCCAGTGCAACCCCCGCCCCGGCCCCGCTCCCCACCCCTCCCCTCACGCCCCACCCACCTGCCCCACCCTCGCCCGCCAGGTCAGCAATGTCGTCCGCAAAGTCGTCCAGCAGGGCGCGGCCCGCCAGGCCCTCCCGCCGCTGCGCCTTGAGCCGCTTGCGCTCATCGCGGCTCAGCGGCACACGCACCTGCGGCCGTCAGTTGGGAGGCGCTGTGCATGCTGAGGTGCGGCGGCAGCTGCCATCCAGCAGAGACAGTAGGAGCTGTAGATCGTGGCTGCTGGCAAGCCAGGCATAACATCACACTGAACCACTCGCCTTGAGCTCAGCAGGCCAGCCAGGCAGGAGATGTCCCTCCTGTGAATGCAGTGCACATCGTCCCACACTTCGTCCCGTTGCTGAGCGTCCCTCCACCCACCCACACCCCCCACCCCTTTCCCGCCACCACCATTCCACACCCCCACCCACCATGAGCTCCTCCTCGACCTCGTCCCGCTCCTGCAGCCTGTGCCGCGCGCGTATGGCCTCCGCTGTGTCCATCCCCGCCACCGCCCCCAGCCGCTGCTCCTCGGGGGCGCCAGCCAGCTCCCGGGCCAGCTCTTGCACCTGCAAGCAGGCAGCCAAAGTGACAAGCAGTGAGGCGACTGGTTACAGCTGTTACTGGCACCCGGGCCGGGCCGTCACACGTCCTGCCGGGGGGAGCTACTCAGACTTGACAGGCAGGGAGAGAAGCAAACGGTGCATGGCAGCCCCGGTGGCATACAACATTTTAAAGACAGGGGCAAACTCACCAGGCACCGGGCGCCGTGCCCGTGCACAGGGGTGGGTGGGAAATGGGATGAGGCCCGCCATCCGACACCCAGCCCTGGCGCAATTGCATCCCCTCGCCCCGCGCACCACCACACACACACCCCTGGTCCTCCACTATCCGGTAGCTCTGCACACCACACACGCCACAGTCCTCCCGCCACCCTGCCCCCGCCCCAGCAACCCCTCACCAGCTCGCTGCGTGCCGCCTTGCGCGCCGCCTGCCGCTGCTGCCGCTGCTCCCTGGCGTACCGCCTGCCCTCCTCCACGTCCACGTCCTCCATGGACACGGGGTTGAGCCGGGGGGGCCGGTACACGCCGCCCGCATCGCCCGCGGCCCCGCCCTCCTCTGCACCCAGAGCAGGCAAAGAGATGTGTGAAGTAGCCCCTCCGTGATCCTAGCATAATTGCCGGAGCCAGCAGCAGCAACCAAGGCTGCCAGCAGCGGTGGTGACTAGGCGGCCACAGATAAATACTTTCCCAGCCACCCTCGTTGATCCATGGTCCCAGCAGAGCACAGCTGCTACCTCCCATCAGGACAGACGGGGCTTGCAGCCCATCAGGCCCCCCTACAACTCCGCCTCTTCCACTTCGTCAAGCACACACACCAATGTCCGCCAGTGCACCGGGGCCTCATCCCTCAAACTAACCATAACCACCACAACATAGATGCTTCACATCCAAAGGCAACACACCTTGCAGCTGCACCTTGGCCACCAGCGCTCCTAGCGGGTTCCGTCAAATATGTTTCCATATTGATTCTAAATATACATGCTTAACAACCGGAGTCAACGCACCTGGCAGCTGCACCTTGGCCACCAGCGCGTCGGGGCGGGGCCCATATCTGAGAGGGTCCTCCGCCGCCGCCGCCGCCGCCCCGCCCTCCGCCGCCGGCGCCGCCTGGGCGCCTGCTGTGCCTGCTGCTTGTGCTGCTGCCAGGAGCTTCTCCACCTGGTAGTGCAGCTTCTTGTCGATGGGCCGGATCTTCTCCTGCGGCAGGGAGGGCAGGGGGGGCCGGGGCCGGCCCGTGTTAGGAGGCAAACCAGCCGGCAATGGCTCTCTGGGTGTCCCGCTGTCAGCAGTGCTGGACCAGGCACCTGCACAACCGCAGACGCCAGGCATAGGCGTGGAATCACGGCATGGTCCCTCATCTGCCGCCACTCCCGTCACACATTCGTAGCACCGCATCTGCCTCAAAAGAAGGCGAGGAGTACTCATGCTTGTGTTTGTGGTGCATGGGTGGGTATAGAGGGGGGGGGTCCGATCTAGTTGTATCTGAACTGCACTTACCAGGTACGCTCGTATCTCCACCAGGCGTGCAATGACGGGGTGGTCCCTGATGGGCCGCCCCTCCGCCTTGAGCAGCAGGTAGAAGACGATGGAGGTGCAGTAGTGCAGCAGCAGCAGGTGCTTGGCCTCCAGGTAGCTCACCCCCTCCGCGGTGGCCAGCTGCCCCTCCCGAACCTGGAACAAGGAGCGGGACAGGGGGAGGAGTGCGGTGGGAGGGGGGTAGCCTGGCTCGCGGCAGTGCTTTGTGAGACCCCGGGTCCACTTACAGTTTGCCGGGTGGCCTCGCCCAGACGCAGACTGCTGCCCGTTAGGCTTTCCCTACCCTCCTCAGCCGCTTTCACGCCAACTGAGCATGTCCCCGCGCTGCCCGCCCAGCGCACAGTACAAAGGGGGCGCCAAGCAAAGGAGCACTTGGTACACCACGTTCAACACCGGGCCCACCCTGGACCAAAGGCCTGCCAGGCAAGCTTGCTTGCTCCCCCTCGAGCTAGCACAGCGCCACACTCTTCACGGACCTGTGATGTGTTTCCATGGAAACTTAGGTTACACTTTTAGGTCTGCATATCTGGTGTGTACTGTATGTAAATCTCTCCTGCCTGGTCCGGGCTCTCCCACCCCTCACGCTAGTTCCGCGCTCCCTCCCCACAAGGCCTGAACAATACTCTGCCAAGCTCCGCACAGAGCGCACCTCCTTGAGCAGCGGCCCCACCCGCGACCTGACCTCCGCCAGGCAGCCGCGAAGCTCGCCCAGCAGGGCCAGCAGCTCGGGCGCGTCGCGCAGAGCAGCCGCAGCGCGCTCCTCGGCGCTCAGCGCGCCCACCTCCTTGCCCACGCGCTCCACCTCCATCCCATTGCCCGCCTGCACAGGGTATCCATGGCTGGTAGATACCAAGGGACCCAAAGTACAGCGGGACTGTACATTGTACAAGGCGGATGGGTTAAAGTTGTGTTGCAAGCCAGGCCCCGCCCCACTCCCCACCTGATGTAGCCTGCATGCCACAGCCCGCTGCAGGCAGGAAGCACAGGTTACAACTCCATATCATGATAGATCCCCTAACCCCCCCTTCCTCCCACCTCCTGCCTCAACTCACCAGCGCTGCAGCAGCCCCAAGCGTGGGCTCCTCCCCTCCCGCGCCCTCCTCCTCGCTGCTGCCCTCCTCCTCCTCCCCGTCACCCCCCTCCTCCACGCCAAAGTCCTCGGCCCGCAGGCCCTCTGCCGCCTCCCGCTGCAGCCTCAGCGCCTCCTCCTCCTCCTCCTTCAGGGCCTCCTCATCGTCGCTGCCCTGCACCCCCGCCAATCCATCAAACAATCGATTCGTTTCCCACAGCTACAGACAGAGCATGTGCCGCAGATGCACCCCGGCCAGCACCAGCACTGGTCCCTGTGGTCCTGGCGGCCCTCCGTGGAAAGAACATCATCAGGCTCAGAAAAATCATGGGGTGCTTCGTGCTCAGCTTTCACCCAGAGCTGACTGCGTGCTCGGCAGACACACAGGAGCGCACGCCAGTTTGATGCTCAGCCCAGCTGTGCCCCCACAGCCCAGAGTGGCAGCACACCCCCACATCACCATTGCGGCCACTTGATACGCCGCATGTAGGACTCCGTATTGTGACCCCGCAGCTCCGCACCGACCTCGAGGTCAATGTTGTCTGCATCGTAGTAGGCACGCTTCTTCTTGCCCCACAGCTTCTCCCGGAGCCTCGCCTCCTCCTCGTCTCCTTCATCGTCATCCTCCCCCTCCCCCTGGGCAATCCTCAGCTTGGCACCCAGAGCCTTGGCCGTCTTGGTGACTGCACACATATGCAGTGCAGTAGGCTGCTAGTGCAACTGATAGCCGCATTGTTCCTTTTTAACACAGCAGCCGGGCAACCCACTCCGACTTGTTGTCCAAGCCGACTTGCCCCAGCTCTCCAGCACAGCCTATTTGCTGGTCTGAACTCCCCATCAGCCCACTGCTGTCATATGTAAGGAAGTTTGCGAAGAGAGCGCGCTCTCAAGTGGGCTGCAGGAGGGACCCATGAAGAGCGAACCCTTAACGCCACCTCCACTCACGTTTACCAAGCCTGGTATCTCTTTCCTCCTCCTCGTCGCTGTCTTCCTCCTCCTCGTCGCTGATGTCGTACACAGCCTGTACAGACAGCCCAGCCAGGCTCTTGCGTAGTCACACACACGCCCTTGCAACTGACAGAGCACCGTGGTACAGGTACTTGCAGCCACTTTGCTCCCAGCTCCTCGCATCCAAGTCTCTCCACACTCCACCACCGTAGCCGTTCCCACCTCCTCGTCCAGCGAGTCTTCATCAAGTTCATCGTCAGACACGTTCAGGGACAGCTTGTCCTTGCGCTTGTGGAACTTCTCAACCTCATCCTCCATGTCTGAGGGCAGTTCCTCGACAGGAACATTCTTGCCCTGAAGACCTTTTTTCCCAACCTGCCCACGTTGCTTCGTGCGTGCCATGCTCACTGCCCGCAATGCATGCGCCAGTCAGCAGCGGCTCACTGCAACCTGGACAGCGGATTATTCGTCTGTCTTCCTCTCACATATTAGAACGCATCACATTGCACTATTTTTACGTCCCGCCCTGGTTTTGCCTTAGCACTCTCAGCACGACAAACTTGTCGCTCAGTTCCCCCTCTGCGAGCCAATACAGCTGTGTCTTCCCGCAACTTGTCTAGGAACTGTGATTACATTACAGTTGACCTGTTCACGGCATGCCTGTTTGCATGTGTATTATCATGTGCAGCCCAGCTTGAAAAAGCCCAGTGGCAGGCTAGCTCAATTTATAAAGGCAGGTTATTGGAGCTGCAGAACCGTAGGTTCGTGTAGAGCAGCCCCGAGTCAAGTCCCCAGCCTCGATCAGTCTATTACGGAACGATGCCCCTCAACCCGTTCGCTTCCGAGTGGAGGCCACCGGCACGCATCGAGACGCAGCTGGGCGGGCTGAGCATCAAGCAGGGCAGCCAGGGCAGCGGCCGCCACGGCAGCAGTAGTGCTCCCCAGAGCATTGCTCCCCCGAGCAATGGCAGCAGGAAGCGAGCGCACAGGCAGCAGCAGCAACAGCAGCAGCCTGACCAGCAGGCGGCACAGAGCAGCGGCGAGGTGCACGACAGCGAGGAGTTGCAGTTTGAGGATGGCTTTGAGCGACACAGCAGCACGGCTGGGCGGGACGATGGGTCCGGGGCTTCCACCCCTCGAGCGGTGAGGGAAGCTTGTTACCAGAGGTCTACTGGTAGCAGAATGACAAGAGCAACTCGCACCTCTTGATGCACCTGGCTGCCATTGCCTGGAAGTGTTGTGAGGGACAGTGGGAAGATGCCCCGTCGAGCAGTCACTGCTCCACTGCCTTCCCTGTCTGTTCAGTCCAAGGTGCTGCGCTCACCACATGATGTGGCCCACACCAGCTGCATGTTTGCCGCCTCCTTGTTCTCCTTTGGCCCTGAAAGTGTCTGTCGCTGTGACTGCCGCCTGCAGCTCGTAGGCCCCACCCCGTTGCCCTCTGCCGCCTCCTCGCCTCTCACCGGCGCCCTCCTGCTGGCAGCCACCGAGGGCTCCGAGCCGGTCAACGGCGGCCGCAGCTGCTTTGGGGGCGGGGGCGCTGGCGCCGACGTCGGCCCCTGCCCACTGGAGGTGGCCGAGACAATCCCCGTGCTGAGCGTGACCACGCATGCTGCCACCGAGGCGGACCAGCAGGTGGAGGCTACCAGCGGCAAGCGGCGCTACGGGCCCAGCGACTTTGAGCTGCTGCGGGTGGTGGGGCAGGGGGCGTTTGGCAAGGTGGGTGGGTGGCGGGGGGCGGCTGGTGGGTGGGGGGCTAGGTTGGTGGGAGCAGCGGGGCGTGGCCCCTGGGTAGAGCTTTAGGGGATGCTCTTGGAGGGGTGGCTGGCATGTATGGTATTGCAGCGTGTGACGTGCGTGCGTGTCGCTCCGCTGGTGGCGCAAAGTGCCCGTTGGCTCGCCGGTTGGGTTCACCACAGGCTAAGTGGCCGTCCTTGTTGTTCCAACTCATGTGCCGGTGCTCCTTGGCGTGCAGGTGTTTCAAGTGCGCAAGCGGGACACGGGAGAAATCTTCGCAATGAAGGTGCGCCTGCCCCGCGGGGTCAGCTGGCAGCAGATTGCACACCCAGCAGGCGCACCTGCCCAGCCTGCACATGGGAAAGTTTTCTCGCCGTCCCATGGGACATATTTCACAAAGCCAGACCCTGGCCACCCTGTGTCCACCTGGTGGAGCCAGCCAACCTCCACTCCTCCTGGAGGCGCTATCTAGTTTGGCCACTTGTTCCATGATCAATTTAGGTTTAAATTCAAATGAGCTCCTCGCAATGTTTCAGCCTCCTGCCCTGCCGTGCTGCTGCTGCTGCTGCCGCAGGTGATGCGCAAGGCGCGCATCGTGGAGAAGGACCACGGCGACTATGTGAAGGCCGAGAGGGACATCCTCACCTCGGTGCTGCACCCATACATTGTCACGCTGCGCTACTCCTTCCAGGTAGGGAGCTGCACAGTGTGCTGTGCGACCAGCTGCGCAGGTACATATTCCGCTGGGCTATGTTCTGTGTATGGCCGGCCCGCATCTTTGCACTGTGGTTTGCTGCAGGAGCAGCGCTTGGCGGGCCAACTCCCACCACACGCCCATACCCCCCATCGAACATCCCCCAACATTTCCCCTGACCATGGAACCCCACAAGCCTCTACCTGTACTGGGCTCGTCCGCACACTCCGACACTGGCAGCAAGCTGTCCTCACAGCCCTGCCTACCATGCACAGGGTGACCAACTGTGACTGGCAATGCATTGCTGCTGCAGACCCCTCATAAGCTGTACCTAGTCCTCGACTTTATCAACGGCGGCCACCTGTTCTTTCAGCTGTACCGCCAGGGAACCTTTGACGAGCCCCTAGCCAGGCTGTATGCCGCGGAGATTGTGCTGGCCATTGCCCACCTGCACTCGCTGGGGTTCGTGCACAGGTGGGTGGGTGGGTGGGCTGCTCACAAAGTGCGAGACAGGGCTAGCGGGTGTCCCACCTGCCTACTGTTGGTTGGGCTGTGGAGCGACGCCTAGTGCCATGTCACATTGAAGTGGGGACTGGGTCGTAGATGGCATATGGAGTTGCCAGCGAAGGCATGTGCAGGGAGGGTTTGGGCTGCCCTGCAGAGTGTCGCCAGGCGAGCAGTCACGAGCAATGGAGCCCAGCCCAGCAACTGTGGCGCCCGCCGCCAATGGCCTCCCAGTGCTGGCGCCCCGCCCCGCCGCTGCTGCAGGGACCTGAAGCCCGAGAATGTGCTGCTGGACTCGGAGGGGCACATCCGCGTGAGCGACTTTGGGCTGGCCAAGGGCAAGATGCAGTCGGAGGAGACGCGCAGCAACAGCTTCATAGGCACCATGGAGTACATGGTAAGAAAGTTGGGTCTTCTCTGGGCGATGTTGGGTGATGCATGCGACCTCCGCCTGGTGCCATGGATAGAGGCTGTGGCAGGGTCGGCACGTATGCTCGGCAGCTCTTCAGGAGTACTTGGCCCTGTAGTGTCCCCTACGCTCATCTCGACGGTGGGTATAGTTGCCTCCCAAGTCTGCTGTGCCGTGCTGTGCTTGCCTGCAGTCCCCCGAGATCATCGCGGGCCGCGGGCACAGCAAGTCCGCCGACTGGTGGAGCGTGGGCGTGCTGCTGTACGAGATGCTGTGCGGCGTGGCGCCCTTCCGGGCCAAGGGCCGCAACGCGCTCCAGAAGCTGATCACAAACGGCAAGGCCAAGTTCCCATGTGAGTGCCCACCCACCTCTCCCTGGCTGATTCCTGGCCTGCAGATATATGTTTTGTTGGAGCGCGCGCGTACCCGCCTGGGGATGCTAGGCAGGCCACTCACTCACTGACCTCAGTGAGGCTGTGGAAGTAACGGGATGGGTGGCTGTTAGGGGAGGGGGCCGGGTGTCTGCCTGGGGATAGACTGTGCTCTGGTTGGCGCTCCATTGGCCATGGGTGCGTGCCTGCCTTGTTCGTCCATCTTTTAGCGGAGGGCTACCCGTGCATTTTCTATCAACCTTCCTCCCTGTCAGGCCCCCGCGGCATTTCCCCTGGACGCGGGCGGCTTACTACTGCCAGCTCATTCCAACGGAGCCTCTTCCCGGGGCGGCAACTTGCATTGCCGCCTCCCCCAGACAAACCTCAGCCCTCCATCTCACACTGCTTTCCCTCTCCACGTGTCATCCTGCAGCGTACCTGAGCACAGAGGCGCTCTCACTGCTGAAGGGCCTCCTGCAGAAGGACCCATCCAAGCGGCTAGGCTACGGCCCTGGGGGCAGTGCGGAGGTCATGGGGCATGCTTTCTTCCGCCATGTTGACTGGAAGAAGCTGGAGCGGCGAGAGGTTTGTGTCCTGCTGCTGCTTATGTTCATGAGAAGGGGTGACGGCTTCAATGGAGGTTGTGTTCCCACCCTGTAAGCTGGTGCTCTTGGTTCGACTTACTAGACTAGGTGTGCAGGTGCTTGTGCTGTGTGGCAGCTGTTGTTGTGTGGACTTTGGTAGCCCTGCTGCTCCTGCCCTCTGTCGGTCGGGCTCAACTTTGGTGCAGAAATGAGCTGGATCCCCATACAGTGTTGTTGTCAAGAGGTGCTCAGGCTTTCAGGTGTCCTGGGATTTTCATTCCTGGCTGCTGCCCGCCATGTGCAGGTTCCCTCCCCCTTCAAACCTTCCACTGTTGGCGGCAAGGCCAGCATCGAGAACTTTGACAAGCTCTACACAGACTTGCCAGTACAGGTAGGGCGGCCCGGCGCATGTCTTGTGTGTGTTGTGGAAGTATGGGCCAGGGCAGCCTGCTGTGGCTGGACATTTCTGCAGGTTTGGTTTTGATGCCATGACAGTGCCGAGCTTGGCATCTTCAGTACTTTACAAGGGTGGCATTGCTGGCCTACAACCCGGCAGCAGATCAATCCGGTGCTCAAATAGTGTTGACAAGTTTGTTGCAGCCTGTGCGCATCACACCCCCTTGGCGCATGCTCAGCCTCCACCGGCTCGCTCTGCTCCATACTCCAAGCGCCTCGCTCACCGGGAGAGGGTGGTCCCTTTCCCAAGGTATTCCCAGGGCCCACTGTGTAGCATCCCACTCCGGCCCCCACCCCTGCAAACTTTCTTCGTTTGAAACACCCGCAGGACTCGCCGTGCCCCACGCCCCGCGACTCGCTGTCCCTGGAGGACGCCATCTTTGAGGGCTTCAGCTACGTGGCACCGTCCTTCCTGGCGGAGGCGGCCGCTGCCGCGGGCGACAATGGCACCGAGGCCAGCCTGCACCACATGGCCTCCATCCCCGAGTAGCTGGCCAGCCAGCACGCCAGCCATGGGAGGCAGCGGCACGGGGGGACCCTCCGCTGCCACGTGGCACTCATCCTGGGGTGTTCGCACAGCACTGGAGTGGTAGCAGGCGGCGGGGGAGGCAGCAGCACTGAGGGACTGGCGGGCGCCACGTGGCACCCAGCGACGATTGATAAGGTGCCGTGCTGGCAGGGGGTAGGTAGCCTCGGGAGGCAATGGCACCGGCACCAGCCTACCCTGACTGGCGGAGGGGGGCCCAAGGTGCAGCAGCAATCGGGTGTTGTCCCCCAGGGGACCAACCTTGTGCAGCATTGTGCTTAGGTTGGGTGGTTGGCGGAGCTGTCACGGGCCCACCATGGTGGTGGTCTGTGGAGCGGGTGGGGGCATTGGACGCCTTGCCTCCTGGGGACCCTGCATGGTCTGGGTGTGCCTGTTCTCTTCAAGGCACATCATCGCCTCGCCGACAGTGTTGTGGTGGTAGCAGCCAAGGGTCTTCTGAGAAGGGACTGGACCCAATGTGATTTTGTTACCAGTAGCCTCACTTTCCCTGTTAGAAAAGACTCAACCCAAATGTGTTTTGGTACCAGTAGCCTGAAACGATGTTTCAAGAGATAGGAAGTCTTGACGCGTTGGTGGGGTCCATGTTACATCACCTGTCTAGTGCGCTGGCGCTTCTTGCCTCATGTGCTGCTCATTTTGCATTGTTCTGGGTGCAACTTTTGTCTGGTGGACGGCGAAGTGTTGTCATAGCCTGAGAATTCACCACTGGTTTGTTGAGAGCTTTGATTTACAGTAGCTGATGTCCATTCAGCCTTCCCGGGCTTTTGATCGACCGGAAGGATTCTCATACCAAGTACACATGTGGGGTCAGTTTACGCACAATGCATGTCTAGCTTGTACATCCCTTTGGAATTCGTACCACTTGTTAGCTTGCAGGGGAACTTGGTATTGGCGGCTGAATGTGGACGACATATACCTGCAGCTTTTGCCGTAATGCTGACCCGTGGGCAGGTCTGCTGTTCCTTGGGTTAGCCCTGTCCGCTCTTTTGTGCTTTAGCTTTTGGATGTGCAGTGCGTCAAGGCAGGGCGCCTGCCGACCGAAACTTCTCAAGAGGAGAAAACTGACTTACACCAGTATGATAGGGACATGAAGCAGGGCAGACCACAGAAAGATGTGTAAAGTGCTGCAAGAAATGTCAGGACAAGTACCTAGGCAACCTTACCCCCCTGGTAACCAAGGAGGCTGCTTGGCAGTCACCATACATAAAAAGAGTCAAAACTCAGCTGCACGAGTGCGGTGGCTAGCAAAGGCGCCTTGAGCATGCCTTGTCCACCCCACAGCTGAAAACGGAACTCATGCCCAAAGCAATGATGCAAAACACCATGCTGCGGCACTAAACAGCAAGAAGGGCACCGAGCTCTAAGCACATGAAGTTCCAACCAGCCCTTCAGGAAGTTCTGTAAGTGGCGCCTACCGACGTGCATATGTGCTGCGGCAACAGATGCCCTGCGCTGGGGGCAACAGCCCCCACCACACCCTCCCAGCCGGCCGCCTCCTGTTGAGAAAGCCCCTCAAGCTATAACTGGTCCCCAATCATAGACAAGCCAGTGCTCCACCTGGCCAGCCCTGAGCCAGTTCCTCCTCACAGCCCATAGCTGGGTAGCAGGAACTTGATGTAGAAGTATACCACAGCGCCGGTGAAGAGGTAGGAGTCTAGGCGGTCCAGCAGACCGCCATGGCCAGGGATCAGGTTCGAGGCATCCTTCACCCCCGCTTCACGCTTGATGACAGACTCAATCAGGTCCCCAAAGATGGAGGAGAAGAATATGATGGTGCCCAGCGCAGCTGCTGCTGCTGGGGAGGCGGGCCAAGCCACCAAAGCGTGGCAGCCCAGCGCGCCGGCAATGGAGCACAGCAGGCCGCCGGCCGCGCCCTCAACCGTCTTCTTGGGGGAAATGCTGCTCAACTGCGTGCGGCCCTGCAGGTTCGCACCGGTGGATGAGGCCAGTTGGCCAGCAGCGGCAAGTGCCCGGACGTGGATATCATCCACCCGGTGGTGTTCACTCCAGGCAGTCCACAGTAGCAACCCGCAACCTACTCAACAATGACAGAGCACACGTCTTCAAGACAGCTCACTGCTTTGCCGACATCTCGCAACCACACACCCTACCTTAAGAATACGCACAGAACAATATGCACTCACCAGCGCCTTGCCAAAGAAGTAGGCTCCTGTGTCTGCCAGGATGATGCACAGGACAGTGATGAAGACTGCTACCAAGCCGACTGTCATGTGCGCTGGTCCACCAAGCGCATGCTGCAGGAATGGGCCAGGCGACAACAAAAGTGTGATGGTTTCCTTGCTTCAACCCTAGCACACAGCTGAGCGCAGCATGCAAAGCTACACACCAGACCCACAGCACTCTCAAAACTTCAAAGGGGGAAGTTCTGCATGTGCCCTGCATGCCCCCTCCACCTATCGAGATACAAAAGCCGACAAAGAGTACTAGCTTCATGGCATCCCTTCCCACTGGGGCGCAGCGGTTCAAAAAGTTGAAGGATGCTGCCAAGGCTTACCGGCCAAGGCTGCAGTATCAAGCTATTCGCGGCAGGTGCTGTCACCAACCGTAACTTCAGCCAGAAGCTTGGCAAGTAGCCTGCACACACAGCACCCCCCTCAGTTGCAACATGAGGGCAATAACTCACAACATGCAACCAGCAAGGGAATTGGGGATGGACTCATATAATGACTACGGATGCCCCTCCAACTCAACACCTTGCGCATTCAGCCATATATACCTCTGCCCTTCGGCGCCACAGCTGCAGCGTCAGTTGCACTCACCGCAGTATAACAAAGTAAATACAGACGAGGACAGCTGCGAAAACCGCGGCTTCTCCACTGCCAGCAGCTGCAGCGAAAGCACCACAAAGGTGGCTACTGCCATGGCTGAAGCTGCGCGGCCGCTGGTCACAAAGACCCACAGGTTGAACAGCACGCACAGCAGGCTGTTGACGTTGTTTATAAGCGGCGGGGGCGGCATCAGAACAGCCGCAATGCCTTTGGCATTGAGCATGCCTATGAGCTCCTGCGAGGCCTGGAAGGCCACTAGGCAGGTGACCGCAGCATACAGCCAGCCGCCGCTGACAATCACTACCGCGCCTGCAAGGCCCAGTATTGTGCCGAAGACTGCACGCTTAGCCAAGCTGCTGCCCTTCTTCTTAGTCACTACTGCTGCTGCAGGAGCCGGTTGCGCCTCCACTGGCTGCCCTGCTGCGGCTGCTGCTCCTGCGTCATAGCTGGCTGAGGCAGCCACAACCTGCTGCTGCTGGCGACGACTAGGCTGACCGGCAAGTAACCGTAGGGTCGCTGTGTCTCGGTGGAGGCGATACGTTGCTGCTAAATTCTGTCTTTGCACTCGTGCGTAGCTGCCCAATGGTGCCGATGTGCCCAAAGAAAGGGCCAACTTCATGGGAGCAGTTGACACCGAACTAAGTAGCCACTGCCAGCCAGCACGCTAAAGAACGCAATCCTGGGCACCAAAGGAAGGGTAACAGGCCGCCCAGATCAAGTGCACATGATAGCCACCTGGTAAAGTATATAGAGGTGATGAGACTTCGCTTAAGCAACTTGGCAGCCAAGCGCCACGGTACGATCGCCCCCCACAACGACCCGCGCTGCCATGCCATGCTGAGCCGTGAGGTCTCACCTAGGCTGCAAAAGGCGCAGCTGGAACGGATATGGTCTTACGGCAATCCTCCTACTGACAAGAACCTATGTGAACGTATGCAGCAAGGTTGGGAGGCAGTTTCTAGCCTGCTGTCTTGTCTTGCTGGAAAAATCTGCTACCACGCCTTGAAAGTTTTCAAAGAAAAGGATGCTGACACCTAGTGTTATGACTCGACGTGGTAGCATCTTGCGCTGCATGGCGGCGCATCTGGGCAGGGGTGGAGCAGCACACCACCAACTAACCTTCTGGTTGATTTGCTTGCGAAGGACCTCCATTGCGTGGTGTGGCAGCTTGACCAGTGTGGTGTTTAAGATGGAAATGCAAGTGAGAGGAAGGGGTCAGACAGCAGTGTGGCGGGTGCCAGCTGCATCAAAAAGCAGGCAGAATTAGGGAGGGGAGACAAGCTGCAAGCACACTGGCAGTAACACAACCGTGTACGCTGTTTATTCATCGTGCTATTTGGTTAGGGTGGCAGGCAACCCAGATTAGAGAGGAGGTATGGGTATACAGGGGTTCCTTGAAGTTATTAGCATGGGTGGCAGGTAGTGCTAGCAGGGAGTGAGAGTTGATGCTGTACGAACAGGACTGGACGCAGAATGCGCCTTATGCTCTGTGGCTTGCCTGAGATCTGTGTCTTGCCTGAGATTGATCCAGTAGGTCTCTCCCCGGGACCAGCGAAGGCCATATCAGCAGGCGAAGCTGTAGCAGTGTGCTATTGTTTTTAGGTGCCCAAGTATATTCGTATATATGTGAGATTTCGGCCCCAGGAGCTCTGTCAGTGTCATAGTAAGGTGAGTGAGGTCAGGCTTTACTAGCCTGCAGTGCATCAAATGTGCAGGCCTCCGCACACAAAGACAGTGAGGCACCGTACCTTACAATATTGATATTAATAGAGTAGTGTCCCGAAAAAACTTGTCTGAGTTTGGTTCTACAGTCCCTGGTTCCAGGTGGGCCCTGGTCAAGCATATATGCCTCGCCTCATGCCACTACGCACCACATGATGTAGCTATATATGTACAAGGGCTTGCCACTGCCCGATGTTGATCCAGAGGTCAGTGAGAACGCATCTATAGCAGCTTATGTTCCAAGTAGGGCAACACGGCAGATTGTCCAGCTTGCCCAGCATAAGCCTAAACAGCTGAAGCTTCGCACGCAAAGCGGTTTGAAGACAAGATGTGCAAGCAACAGGATGAAAAAGCATGTCTGGAGATAGATACACCACAATCTTCACCTGCTCTGCTAGACACATGCATGTATAACTGGCCTGTGACACTGCAAAGTCGAACATGGCTTGTAGCGGAACAAATAAACACATCAATGTGTCTATCTGTTGCATCATTGTCATGACCGCACAATATTGTGCACACAAACCTGTCGACCGATTGGTGGATGGGTCCAGGGGTGTGGGCCATTGTGCGACCTTACATGTTGATTGTGTAGGGCGAATAGAGGATGCCACAGATCCCATTCCCCACGTCGGTCAGCTGCAGTGGCACATCCAACCAAAGAGGTAGGGATGGAGTGCCTCTGGGAGCAGTACAATGGCAGGCTTACGCGCCACCAGGTTTGCAAGGCATGATCATGAACTGGTGGGTGCTAACATCTGCAATGGCAATGCCATCATTGCTGACATCAGCAATGCTGGCTGGATCTGACTTACGGCGTCATCGATGTCAGAGTGCAGTGCATATATATGGACCCCCCATATATGTTCTGGACCCCCCCCGCC
>BBXU01002264.1:0-10825 GCA_001598975.1 Parachlorella kessleri
ATGACCAGTATGAGTGACCTGCACAGGTTGGGAGTACTTGCCTCTGTATGGTGGACCGGAAAATGCCAGCCCTGGTAGACCTGATTGTGGGAGACCCATATGACTTATCAAAAGTCGTGGCCCAGTTGCTAAAATAGGCATCAAATGCGGTGTTGCTCTGCAGCACCAAGACAAAAGTGCGTGCCTGGTACCACAATCTCTCTACTCCGCAGAATTTGCCTCCGTCACTGTGTACTGCGTCACTCGGCGGGTCCTGGCCCTTTTACCAGTGGCCGCCACTGCTCCTCGAACTCAGACAGGAAGGAAAGCCATAGGGGCTAAACTAAGCCCCGTTGCAGGTGCAGAGAGACCTTCCAATGCCGAAAAACAATGATCCGAGGCATAACTCACGGACAGGGCAGCTTGAATTTCAGCATTGATGGCGGCCTTCTTGGCATACACAATCTCCAGTGTAATGCCACCTGCAGCGCAAGGCCATTTTTTAATCAGTCTGGACGTCATGGCAAAAGTTAGATGGCTTGAGTATTCTATAGCAATGCAGCAAAGGTTTACTACCTGCCTTTAGCCTGCGTAATTTGCAAGTATGACATGATCTTAGTATGCCACCCCGGGCCCGTGTGCCAGGATATCATGTCTGTCTTCAAGTGGGCCACGTAGGTGCCGGCGCACATCTGCATGCTTTCACCACTACAACATACCTCCATAAGGGATGCAGAGGGTGGTGCCTGAGGGGATGGGCTCTGTCACCCCCGGGTTGGCAGCAGCCACAACCTCAGGCACGGTGCCATAGCGGTCAGCAGCGGCCCGGAGAGAGAGCACCCCATTCGTGATGACGGTGGTCCCCTGGCAGCCCTGCAGCAGGGTGCGGGTTGCGCCTGCAGCAGGCGAGCGAGCATGCACCTTGGCCCCTGGCCAGGGTATGTAAGTCGGTTTTGGGTGAAAGGAAGTCTTTCCCACTGTCTATTGCTCATAGCACTATTAATCTCCAGCTGCCCTGCCAAGGCTTTAGGCGGATGTAAAGCAGCCTCATGTAGTGATCGACCAGGTTTATTCTCTATGGTGCCTGCCATGGACTGCCCATTCCACAAGCGAGCAAGCCCTGCATAACAGCTGCATGCAGGTGAGTATTGCTGCTCGTGATGCAAGCTCCACAGTGCATCCACCTATAAAACTTTGCGGCCGCCCATGCACACAATCCGAGGCACTGCATGCGCCCTTGGACTGCTTCCAAGACCCTGGAGCACATCCCCGACTCACCTCCTGACTGTGCAGCTGCCAGCAGAGCCAGCAGCAGGACGTGGGTAAGCGACCTGCTCATGCAGCTACAGAGTAGGGCGAGGCACGGCACGACGCAAGGTCAACAGCAGGTCTCAGGACAGCTTGAAGCTGAGAATGGAATAGCAAAGCGTTGCTGGGTCGGGGTATGCACAACGCAATGAAGCAGTAATTAGCATACTCCTGGCCCCGGGCAACCCTTTTGGTCTCCAAAACGGCTGACTCAGCGGAAACGGTGGCTGTGACGTGCCCACATTCTGCGCCGGCGCGCCTTGGGCCATGCCTCCATATTTGGCCAGGTGGAGTCCTCCGGCTCTTTCAAGACCCCAAAACGTCTCATTCGATAAGTTTTTTTTATTGTCTCCGGCTGCTCAGCAGAGGCTCTATGGCTGGCTCATGTGCAGCAGCGCGTCACCTTGATCCATGACATGCTGATAGCATATATGCCTATTAGCCATATAGGCCCCAGGCAAACCCGCTACACTCCCCATGGGTCCTCAGCCGTCACAACCTCAGGGTGCCGTCCAGGGAGCGGGCACATGCCCAGGCAGGGTCCAACATACATCCGGGGTTGGATTACCTAAGCCGTAGCTCTTCTAGGCCAACGGTAATACCCCCTTACTGCTGCCGTTGCTCCGCTTGGCGCCTGCACCCCATGTGTCCGGCCTTCTTTGGTGGCTGCCATGCCGCATGCCAGGCATTCTTAGCTGGCTGGCTACACAGTGGTGGTGCACTGTCAGCTGGAGGCAGTGCCGAATGACGCCTCATCCCCACCATTAGTGAAATGACCTTGTGAGTCCTCGACATGCTCACGCCGCATGGCATTCTGTCAACATTCCCAGCACAAGTAAGATAGTGGGTACTAGTGCCCTTCCTGGTCGCACTTGGAATGCGCCCAGGCAGCAACCTCAATAAAGCCTATCATTTGGTAGTCGAGTCCCACAAGGCTTCATTTGGTGCGGTTGAAAAAGCAGGCCAAACTATAATAGGACTATACCCGATAAGGGGCCTCAGAGTCAAGCCTGTACTCCTGTACCTCCTTTCCCGCCCCCTTCCTGCCGCCGTTGCTCCCATTGCCTCCTGTCCCTGCCTTGCCCCCCGGGCCTGCCCGGTCCACTGCGCCTCCCCCTGCTCCCCCCCCGCTGAGGCGCCTGCCGCTGCGCCGGCTGCTGCTGCAGCCTCTCCTGCAGGCCCGGCTGGCGGATCAGGTACCCCCAGATAGCAGGGCGCAGGTTGACCCTTGGCTGCGCTGCTCCACCCCTGCCGTGCTCCCCTTCCCCGTCGCTGCTGCTGCCACCAAGCACTGGCTCATCCTCCTCATCCGAGAAAGACAGCTGGACGGCATCCTCCCCCAGATACCGCTGTACTACGGCTCCAGCAGCCTTGGCCCCGCCTTCTGCTGTGCTGTTGGCACTGTCGCTGCCAGGGCTCGTGTCAATGTCCAAGCCCTGCTCAGGCTGCTCTGCCTGCTGTCCCTCCTGCTGCGCCTGCCCTGCCTGCTGGGCACGCTGCTGCCACCTCCTCTGCTTTTGCACCATCACGTCCGTGAGGTAGCCGACGGTGGGCAGCGTCACCAGGGTCCAGCCCCAGTCGGCCAGCAGGCGGTTGCGGGTGAGCACGGTGGCCGAGGCGGTGTTGGTGTTGTGAGTGAACTCCGAGCGTCGGGTCACCTGCGTGCACGGGAGGTTAAGAGAACAGTGGGACCGGGTGGGGTCACGGTTCCGCTGGCTGGAGAAAGGTCACGGTTCCGCTGGCTGGAGAAAGGCGAAGGTGTGCCCACCAAATGCGGGCCACAACAATGGTGGCAGGCTCCCACTGGGGGAATCCCGTACGGCACACAGGTGCGCTTCCTGTTGCAGTGCACTGGACGCAGCTGGTGGGCCGGACTGGTCTGCACGATAACATCGGCTGCGGCATTGGCTAAGGCTGTGCCTGGAGGCCTGGGCGTATTCATTCATGCAGGAAGACATTCCAGCCGCCCTCACACCCTCACCCCCCCACCCATGCTCCACGACACTGGCCCTTTCCCAGAATCGATGTAGCCTGGTTTAATGCAAGACCTAGGCTCAGGCTGGGCAGATCTGTTTGCCGATCTAGTCGTCTCTATACGTGCAGACTTCCTAGCACCTCCCTGTGGCTGGCGTGCCTCACCTGGAACGCCAAGCGCAGGCTGGGGACAGCCACGTCCACAAGCAGTGGCGCGCCTGTCTCATAGTCGTAGACACGGTACAGCTGGCGCACGCTGTGGCGGCCCTGGCACAACTGCTGCACCACCTGCGCAACACAGCAACCCCACCAGCCATGTCATGGAGGGCTGGGGCTACAAGGTGCTTCGAGACTAGGTGATCTTCCACAAACCAAGTGCTGGAGATTTGGAAACGTTGGACTGGGCTTCGGAAGTGAGTTGGACAGGTAAGCTACATGTCTGCCTTGTGTAAAGGTCAGTGTAAAGGGCAACAACCAGTCCCACTGCATGCGGCCCCCGACTTAGCGATTGTCGCAGCACATGCGCCGCACCCACCCTCCCACGGCCACTCCCACTCCCTTCATGACCTCCTCACAACGTGGATGCACACTGCACACCCAACAGCACACCCATACCTTGACACAAAGGACACACAGGCGCACAACAGCAGCACGCACCTCGGCAAGAGCCTCGCACACGCTTGGCCATGTATGCGACTCCTTGGCCTCTGTGAGAGCCAGGGCGGTCTCCACGCCCAAACGCAGCACGCTACCTGGCAGCGGCTCCACGACACTCTGCCCACTCGTGCTGCCACCAGGCACCTCGATGCCGCTGCTGCTATCGCTGCCGCTGCCGCCCTCATCAGAATCCTGCTGCCGCGGTTGCTGCTGCCGGCTCCGCCGCGGCGGCCGCTGCGTGGCCCCCGCCTGCTCCCGGGCCAGGAGGTAGGCAAAGAGCCAAGTGCGGGCCTGGGACTGCTGGGAGGTGGCACGCGCGCCTGGGCGGCGTGCCTCGCCCACTGCTGCCCCCCCGTCCTCGCGCCGCAGGCTGAGCAGCAGCCGCCAGCGCTCGGGGGTCAGCCGCTGCAGCAGCCAGGGCCAGGTGCCAGGGTTGGGAGCAGTCTAACCAAGCTCACCCAGGCATGGACAATGGCGGCTTGCTGGTTTCGGCATCCTTTCCGGTCTGGGCATCAAAAGTGAGATTTGGTTGGTGTTGCCAGGTACGTAGCGCCGCTGACCCGCTTCGCTTGTAGCCCAGCCAGTCACACCTACTCCCGGCCCGCCCACGCCCACACCCCCCTCCCCCCCCCAGCCCTTGCGACAAGGCGAGTACGCCTAATCAGGATCCCTCATCAGCCACCTACCTTGGCCACCCCCAGCGCCCACGCTGCCTGCACCAGCAGCAGCTGGTCCCTGCCGCCGTCGGCCTCGACCACAGCCATGCAGGCGGCGCAGAACTCCTCCCCCGGGTCTACACCCAGCTTGGCCAGCCCAGTCAGCGCCGCCGTCGCCTCGCGGGCGTGGCCCGGCTGCAGCTTGTCCTGCAGGGCTGCAGCAGGGGCGGCGCGGAGCCCACAATGACCACCCCAGGACCGGGTAAGGGTTGTGAGCCAATGCGGCGGTCACACCCTGCCAGCTTATACAGCCGGCAACCTCCTTTTGCAGGGGTGCGGCAGGGTGCAGCAGATACATGGCTGTCATGTGATTGGGGCATCAGTTCTGGCAGGGTCCACCACTGGCAGCCTGGCCAGCAGCCATGTCAGCGCAGCAGGCATTTCACACGGCGAGCGTGCTCACCTGCCACCAGGTCTGCCAGGATCTGCACCCTGGGCGAGAAGCTGAGGTAGCCGAGGCTGCCGAAGAACTGGGCCAGGCCCCAGGCCCCCATCGTCTCGCGGTGGACATGCACCTTCTGGCAGATCGTCTCCAGGACCCACGTGCTAGGGTAACCTGCAGCAGCAGGCACAGCAGTGCAGGGGAGGCCAGTCATGCTGGTAGCCCACCTCATGCACCACTGCCACATCTCTGGGATGGAGATCAGCTTGCGCAGCAGCACGGCATGGAGCAACACAGGGCACTCATTCCTTCCAAGTGGGTGAGCCTCAGCAGTCGGCAGCCTACAATCCACCTCCGCCAATTTAGCCAGCCTCAGAGATCACGCTACAGGCAGCGGCGCCTTGCATGCGGCCAGGAAAGCAGCGGTACACTAATCCCTGCAAGAATTCTCTGGATGGACAGCTCGTGAGCGGTGGCAGGCATCCACGGCGGACACAGGCCACCCAACAACAAGGAGCACAGGAGCACCAGTCATCCCCCAGACCGACCACCCAGCCCACCATACCGATGACCCACCCCTTCATACCAACCACCCGCCCCACCTGGCGACCTGTCCATGGCGCCCCTGGTGAACCTTGCGGCCATGTACTCGCTCTGCATGGAGCTCCACACCCGCAGCACCAGCAGCACCCGCCCCTCCTCAAACTCGCCGTGCTGCAGCCGCGCCCCCACCGCCACCGCCAGGCGCCACTGCTGCGCCGGCGCCAGCCGCAGGCCCAGCGTGTCCACAGCGTGGTACAGCAGCACCAGCCGGCGCAGCGGCATCTTGGACACCCCAGGCACCGCCCGGCCGCGGCGGCCAGTGCCAGTGCCACCCTCCTGGCTGGGGGCCAGGGTGGAGCTGGCCATCTGGTCTGCTGGAAAATGTGCTGCCATGCGTGACTCCCTTGCTGCCTCTGCTGTTGCTGCTGCCCATGGTGCCCCCCCGTTGCTGCCTCTTGTGCGTGCCTCGGCAGCTGCCGCACCAGCCGTCACTGCTGGCGGCTGCCCGCCCGCAGGGGCTGCACCCTTACCGCCGCTGCCGCGCCCGCTGTCGCCCTGCTGCGCTGTGCCGCCCTCACCGCCGCCACTGCTCTCCCCAGCGGCGCCAGGCAACTCATCACCACCAGGCCTTTGGCTGCCGTCGGCATCAAAGATCCAATCCAGCGCAGCAGGCAGCAGCTTGGGGTCCAGCTCAGCAGCTATTTGCCGCCCAGGCTCGGTCAGCGTCAGTAGCCGGACCGCTTCCAGCATGTCAGTCACCTACGAGCACGAGTGACATGGGTGATGCTTTTGTGAGGTGCTCATCCATGCCTCAAGGGGGGCAGGAACAGCACTGAGGGAGGGACCGTGCCAGGCAGCCTCATGAGATGCCTAGCACAGCGGCCGGGGAGCGGCTCACACCTCTACCGCACACATGTGGAGGCTGCCACGGCTTTTGTCCTCCACCGCAGCAGTACGCTCTCCTGCCAGCCAGGACAACGCTTGTCACACATCGCTCCCCTGGGAAGCAGCCGGTGGTCTGTATGAGCGGTACGAGCCTGTGTGCTTGCAAATGCAAGGTGCCTCGCATGGAGTGGGTGGTCTGGGAGGCCTCACCGCGTTGGGGTAGGGTACTGGGCTAGCAGGGGTAGCTACCTCCCCTCCACACGTGACTGTCCCTTTCCGGGTGGGGATCCCTGGCCAGGTGGCGGCACACACTAATTCTGACCGAAGCAAAACTACTCCAGCCTTCGCCACACCTGGATAGGCGACAAGCTGCGTACGCCCCCGGCGGCTGCCAGCGACTCCTGCCACGCCCGCAGCTGCTGCGGCGTGACCAGCCGGTAGCGCACCCCCGCCTTCAGCAGCCGAACCAGGGGCCAGCGCTGCAGCTCGCCGACGCGCTCCCACGCATAGGCGGTCAGCCGCTGTGCAGCCGCACCATCCTCGGGGTTGCTGGGGTTGCCTTGCACCATCAGCTGCACGACGGGCGAACAATATAGCAACTCAGGGGGGTTTACTGCCCCTGACGGTCAGGCAAGCCCGCAACGCTGCCCTGCCAACAACTTAGGCTCCTGCTATGAAAGCTATCACGACTGCCAGGACATAGATGGGCGTAAGAGCGCAAGGCAAGGGGCGCGGCTACTCGCGACAGAGGTGGCGCACAAACAGCCGGGGGAGGCCGGCCCAGTAGCACGAAGCCCTTAGAGGCCGGGACCGGTGTAGCAACACCCGGCAGTGGGCTCCACAACATGCGACCCCTGCCAGGGCCAGCAGAGTGCCTGTGATGGGCAACCAGTGGGTTCCACACCCAGCCTTTTTGTGACACGGCAGCATGCAAAGTGGCAAAATGATGGGCGGCCTCCTGTGAGAACGCCTTGCTGGATTACCAGGGCCCACGTGGACCCTCCCTCTCACCATGTTGAGTGCCACATCCAACGCAGCAAAAGACAGGGCCTCAGGCGGTGTTGCCAGAACCAGATCCACAGCCGCCCTGCAGCTGCGCTGTGCGGCCACCTCCTCTCCCAGCAGCATGGCAGGCTGTGACTTGGGCGGTGCTCCTGATACCACGGTGGTGGTTCCTGCACTTGCCGCTGCCACCGGCGGCGAGGGAGCGCCGCCAGCGCCCGGCGTGCGGTGTGAGGGCTGCGGCAAGCAGGCAGCGGGCAGCGACCAACTCTGTGAGCAACCTCCACAGCAGACCTAAGAAGAGCACTTTGTTGGATTGTTTATATAGCAAAGCAGGAGCCTGGTAAGCGTAACCTGCTGCCTGTCAGGGTAGCCTGCGGTGGATAGCCAGCCAGCGAGGTGGTGATGATGCAGGGCGTGGCATAGCGTACCCGAGACTTATTCTCGGCCCTTACTATATTATGATCCCTTGCGTGGTGAGCCTTTGCCCGATGGAGGTTGAAGTGCATGCCATGATGTCGGGTAAGACGCTGATCGCCCGAAAACGACAACGACCGCCACGGTTTCGGCATGGCTGAGGCGAACCAGTAACTTGCAATTTAAAGAACTGCAATGCCTTGCTTAGACTTGACCCTCTCGTCGCGATGGATAAACAGGGGGTTCCGCAGTCACAGTCAAAATCCCCCAGGCCAACCATGCAGCTGCTTGCAGGGGACTGTATGAAACTGCCCACCCAGCTAGATCCGAAGCGGTCCACTGGTGAAGGTGCCTCCCCAGGATATCTGACTAAGCTTCTATCGTGCCCCCCCTCTGCTGACTAGCACAACAACAGCTCAGCCTGGCAACAGTTCCAACAGCGAGTGCTTTCATGCAGCAGCTATCCTTGCGGTGCTGTGTCCTGCTGGCCTTGGCCCATGTCGCTCCCGTGGCATCAACCAGCCGCTATCCCCCGGCTACTGAGGCTGCGTGCTGCTGCTGCTACTGTCGGCCTGGGACGCCACCCGCGCCATGTGGATGAAGACCTGCTCCAGGGTGGCCTGGCTCAGGCTGTACTCCTCGATGCCTGCCGCCTCCTTGCCCCCTGCACCACACACCCACCCAGCCACATCAAGCCAGCCGGTGACTCCTTGGCAACCAAACACTGCCAAGCTTGCTAAGCTGGTGCATCGTGCAGACCGCTGGGTGTACAGCAACTGCCAGTGAGTTCGCAACTCCTACTGAGATCAGCGTGGTGCCCCAACAGGGACGCTTCCCCCGGGAAGCTTGCAGGCGCCCTGGGCTCGAACTACAAAGGCTGACGCAAAGGCGGGCCCCCGACTACAGAACTTGGCTACAAAACCATGCCTTGCCATTCTCGGTGCCCGCACCCCTTGTCGTCCCCGCGGGGCAACCCAGCAGGGGGCAGCATCTGCCGCACACCCAGCGCCCAGTCAACCCCCTCGGCAAGCACCTGCCCCAGCAAGCCGCCACCTAGCCAGTCATCCAGCCAGCCAGCAAGACGGTGAGTGACAGCTGGCCCCCCCACTCCACGCCCACCCCACCCCCACCTTCGATGGCGGCAAACAGCGCCGGCAGGTCCAGGCCCTGGAGCGGGATGGTGAACGACAGGTGCACCCCATCCTGCTCACGCACGCCCGCGCCCGGGCACTGCTGCCGCACCAGGCCCGCCGCGGCCTCGCCCTGGCCAGGGACGGTGCGCATCTCCAGCACGTACCTATAGCACCACCACCGCCAGAGGGCACTTGTTTGGCGGCTAGGGAAATAGAAAACATATACATGTGTGCCGGCCCTGCGCGCTGGCCCAGGTGTTGCAGGACTGGGGTAGGGGGAAAGGTGCCTGGGGAGATGGGAGTCGTTGGTACACCCGGCAGCCTCCACGGCCGTGGGGCCACTTACCATGTCATAGGAGGAAAGCTGTGATGCATAGCAGCCCAATGTGACGCAAGCCGGGGTTGCACCCACCCACCACCAAACAAGGCAGGCAAGCAGGCAGGCAGTCAAAGAGCAGCAACACCTGCAGTCAGAGCGGCACATGGGCTTTCCATGGACATCCTGACAGAATTCTTTCCTGTAGACATATTTCTTTTGGCAGGCCTCCCCCAGTCCCACTCACCCCTCCCCAAAGCGGCTCTTGAGGTGCTGCACCGTGCCCAGGCAGCGCAGCCGCCCCGCCGCCATGATGCCCACCCGTGAGCACACCGCCTCGCACTCCTCCATGCTGTGGCTGCTCAGCACCAGCGTGCGCCCCGCGCGCCGCACCTCGCCGTCTATCACGCCCCACAGCGAGCGGCGGGCGCCTGCAGGGAAGGGGGAGGGAGGGGCAGCACAGGTAATGCATCCTTGGGATACTGGCTGGACTGGGAGTGGCATAGGTGGGTGGGCAGGCGGTGGTGGTGTGCCACACTGTGTGGTATGGGTGGTATGGATGGTTTCTAGGGGGTTGAAGTAGGGTTGCGTGAGTGAGTGGGATGGGTCTTTGTGGTCGTAGTCGTTGAGAGGCGGCAAGATGTGCCTTGGGGTCTAGGTGATTATTAACGAGATGCCGAGCTCACAGGGCTGGCAACGGACAAACAGCTCTCGCCACGGCGCGGCTGAGATGTATATAGTCCAGGGCAAGAAACCAACTGTGCCTTGCGCAGCAACAGCCAGGTTCCACCCTCCCATCACGCCAGTCCTTCCCCGCCCCGCCCCGCCCCGCCGCGCCCCAAGGGCCGGCCCCAGTCTGACTCACCCGGGTCCATGCCTGTGCTGGGCTCGTCCATGAGCACCGCCGGGCAGCCGCCCACCAGCGACACCGCCACGCTCAGCTTGCGCTTGTTGCCGCCGCTGTAGGTGCCGCACGCCCTGCAGCACCCACAGGCGTGCGACACAGTTGCATGGCAGGCGCCTGTTGCTGGGCAAGGTGGTGCATGCCACATGGCAAGCGAGCAGGCCTGACGCCGCACCACGCGCGCATGCAGCCTGGGTCCCCCCTTGCACTTCTATATCGAACCGCCCTCCAAGGCCAGGTAGAGCGCAAGTGTGGGCCAAGAGAGCGCGAAATCACAAGCGTGCAGGTGTGCAGAGCGGCGCCTCCCAGCCCGGCCCTGGCACACACAACGGCCGGACACACCAGCGCGCGCGCACCACGTCCTGCACAACCATTCTTAGGGGTAGCCAACAGCATGACAGCTGTTGGCCATGCTGCCACGGGAGGAGAACCTATCCACAGAAAAGCACAGCCGCACCTGTCAGCATACTGCAGCAGACCCAGGTGCTGCAGCAGCTGCTGGGCCACCCGGCCCACAGAGCCCTCCGGCAGCCCCCGCAGCCGGCCATACATGCGCAGCACCTCCCGCCCCGTCATCTGCCCCGGCAGAGCGCTGCAGTGGCGGGGGGG
>BBXU01002267.1:0-36758 GCA_001598975.1 Parachlorella kessleri
CCCCACACACACCTCATACACCCCACCCACCTGCTGCGGCGGCCGCGTGTGACAGGATGGCCTGGTCCAGCAGCGCTTGCAGGTTGCAGAACCACCAGTACTGGCGGTACTGCTTGCCGGGGGCCACGTCGAAGCTGTTGAACAGCATGCGGGTGTAGGGTACGTCGGTGTGGTTGACGCGCAGGGTGTAGGAGTAGGAGTGGCGCTGGGAGGGCCCCCCTGCAGCGGGCACGGGTGAGGCGACTACTTCCTGCCTCTCCCTGCCTTCCCTGCCCCTGCTGGGGCTGTCACTCAGCAGCGGGGGCTGCGCAACCCGGCCTCGCTGTTGCTCCTGCTGCCGACTCCTTTGTTCCTCCCGCTCATGCTGTGCTGAGGTGGATTTAGGCTGCGAAGCTCCATCTAACTCTGGACCCTCCCTGTCCCCCGGTCTCTGCCGTCCACCACCCTGCCGGACAACCAAATCCAGCTGTGACTGGCTTGGTCCACCATTGTTGCCTGACGGCCCCGGCACCGCTGCAAACTCGATAATGGCATCCACTGTCTCGGGGTGTGCCAGGGCCGCCTGCTCGGCCGCCTGGGCCGTGGGGTACGCCACCAGCCTAGACCCGAGAAGTGGCAGGTAGCACTCGTCATGCGACTGGCAGTAGCCTGGATCCAGGCACTCATGAGGCGCGCCAGGCACTGCAGGCAGCAAAGAAGCCATGACGCGAGTCAACCCTAGCCCAAGCTACGTAGGAGCGCACCTGCGATACAAGAATGTTGTCACACATGCACAGAACCCAGCGAATTTGAAAAATAAACACCGCATCCCACGACTCCCATCATCTGACCACCACCTACAACGCCTCACGCAATGCCCACAACAAAAGACGCCAAGCCGCAACCATGCGGCCCAGGCAGACCCTACACGCCCCACACCCGTACCAGCAAAGTAGCGGAAGAAGCTCTCGCTGGTGTTGCGCTTCTTGGTGCCATCTGCTGGGCAGGCTGCGGCCTTGCCGAAGAGCTGCATCAAGCTCTCAACCTCGCTGCTGTTGGGCGCGTACAAAATGCGCGGGGCCATGTCCACGCTGGCCGGGCCTGCATGGGAGCACACGACTTCTCACGGCCCCAGCCAAACAGCTTATCGTGTTCAGCTCTCCCAAGTCTTTGCTAGTCCCCAAGGAAGAGGGCCAAAACTGACTGAGCCCCTCATAGTATTTAGGTACGGACAGGATAGCCTGGCCTGTGTAGCTCCCTGTGGTCTCACAGCCCACGCTCCAAGCTGCCCAGGGAGTGCTGACCTTGGTATAACAGGCCCCAGGCCTGCACATCCAGGTCATACACTGGCGCCAGCTGGAGAGGGCTTGGCATGGGCTTCACATAATGCTTGGGGATGCACATGACCTGCAGCTAAGCGACAGGCTTTAGATAAAGGGACTTCCACGCTGCAAGGGCAGCAGAGGCAGCAGCACAGGGTCTCCATATGCAGGGTGGCAACACAATATAACAAGCCAGTCAGTTGCTCCTTGCCACCCAACACCTGCTTATCACCCACCAAGAAGAAGAGGACAGGCACCAGTATCTCTGCCAGGAGGGCTGGCCATCCTCCCAAGCCAAAAAATCGCCTCCTGCAGGTCCAGACAACTTTGTGGCTACCACCAGAACATCTCCTAAAGCCTGGAGGGCGTGTCTCACTCTCAACAGTGCCAGCTTCTTAGTCTTGGCTACCGAGCCTGCCTGCTAGTCGATCACATGTGGCGATGTGCCAAGCATCCGGAACTCTGCCCACCTGCCACGCAGTTGCAACAGAAAGTTCTTGCGTAATACCGCAGCAAACTGGCTGGCCTTGGATACCCGTCTCGCCCCAACCTCGGGGCTGCTTCTGGTAATGTCCATGTCCAATGATCACTTTACTACAGAACTGTGCCTATTCGGCCGCCTTCCATACTGATCTGATTAGCAGATGCAATTGTGGCGGCGTGCGTGCAAAGCTTCATTGCCTGTGAACGCGCTGTTAAAGAATGAGTCCGACATGACAAAGAAATTACCCGATCGGCCCGCTTCCTTCCTTGCCTTCTGCTTGCCACCTGACTTTGCAAACCCGTCTAGCACTTGTTCTAGTCCCTGCCAGGTACAGATCCGCGGAGTGAACCGATTTCCCAGCTTTGTTGGAGAAGACTTTATGCACTCTCAAACCCTTTAGTGCTGCGAAGTCAACACCGCCATGAGGTTGCTCGGGGCACGCACGGCGTCAGTGCTGGCCAGGCTGGCGGCCCCCTCTGCTGAGTGCAGCCTCGCTAGCAGGCGTTTTGCAGTGGTGGGCAGCCTCCCTGCGACAGAGGTTGCTCTGGCACTTGAGCTTTGGGGCCCCTGTAGCCAGCCTTGCAGCAGCAGCAGCAGCAGCACCCTCTCCAGCAACTGGTCGTGGGGAGGCCAGGCTCGCGGCTTTGCCAGCGCCGCAGCCGAACCTGCTCAAGCAACAGCATCAGCGGCTGCCGAAAACTCGGGGCTAATAGTCTCAGATGCAGCCGTGGAAAGGCTGAAGGAGCTGGGGCCAGGCTCTGTTTTGCGAATTATGGTGGAGGGAGGCGGCTGCTCAGGGTTCCAGTATGAGTTTAGCCTGGATGAAGTGCCCAAAGAGGATGATAGGTGAGCGCCGCTAATACTGCTTTTTTATACAAGTGGCTTGCTGCTGCCGCCTTGACTTGCTGGCTTGCTGCTGCTTATCAGTCTTGCCAGGAGCATGCTGGGCTCCAGCATGCTTGACTTTGAAAAGCTGGAGTCAGTTGCATTGGCAAGTGGCTGTGGTTTCACGCTGCAGTCGGGGGGCTCCCTATTATGGTTATAAAACTTGCTTGTCAGCATCTTAAGGTGCAGGGTTTTTGAAAGGGACGGGATCCGGGTTGTCTGTGACAACCTGTCCTTGGAGTTCCTCCGGGGTGCTACCATTGACTATGAGTCAGACCTGATGCGGTCAGCATTCGTAGTGAGTGGGAGGAAAACTGGAGGGGCATTTTAGCACAGGGTTCATGCAGCCTGGCAGCCAGCCAGTGCGGCACTTGGATCCTTGGCTCTGTGTACCAGCTTAATGCCCGTTATGCAAGGCAGCCATACCCAGAAAAGGTAGCATCCTGGAGTGGTGTTGCCGTCAAGTTGTTCTGACGCAGTCCTTGTTAGGCTGCAGGGGCATACCTTGTCATTTAAGTTGCAAGAGTGTGCGGCTTGTCACACATTGTTGCAGAAGAGAGCGTGCGGTGACGGTGCACGCCTGACCCGCTTTGCTCCCTATCCTTTGCCATCCTTTGCAGGTACATAACAACCCCAACGCGGCTTCAAGCTGTGGCTGCGGCAGCTCTTTTGTGGCAAAATAATGATTTCAGCGCGGGGCCACTCCTTCGGCAGCCTTTCGCCCTTGCCTGCTAGGGTTGGGGCATGTTTGTAGCACTGTAGGCTGTGGTTGCCGCGCTTGCAGCTGAAATTTGGGTTACACGTCGCAAACAAGGTTAGCATCTATCAATTGTAGCTGAAGTTTAGGCTGCTGTGGTTCGTTCATACTTCCGTTTAGTTCACCTAAGACCTGTACCTGAAGAGCTGTACCTAGGCACATCTCTAACTCCGTGGCCTGTTGCTGCGCTTCTTGTGCGTTTCGTTTGGTGCTGCCCCCACTGCACTGCTCACCACCCTGTCCTTTCACAGATTAAGTAGCACAGGGTACAACAATACATGGAAGCTATGAATGATCCCGTCTTCTGGGCATTTGTATATCATGTACATCCATGTACTCATGCCCCCTTCACTTCCCGCCTCCAGCTTGAAACCATGCAGTGGGCCCGTCGGAGTTCCTTGCTTTCGCCGGGTACCAGACATTGTGACATATGTCGCGCACCAAAGTCACGGGCCAGACTGGCATCTACGAGGAGACTGATGAAGAAGGAAACATCACTTATACTCCTGTCCTTAAGATAGCTGGACGGGAGCAGGACTTGGGTGGTTATTCCAACCCTCAGGTGCGCTCAGACGGACCTTTTGTGTGCTTCCTAAGCCATCCCAGATCAGTTTTTGCGTTTGCAAATGCTGCATCCTGCTCATGCCTCCTCGCAGGACGCAGCTCTGGCCTACGACATATGCAAGCTGCATACTGCCCACTGCTACAACGAGTCGTGGGAGGTGGGGTGCGGTAGAGAAAAAGTGGTGCTAGATACCCTCAAACTGAACAACAAGTTGGACTTCTACTTGGACAACGTCGCCTTCCAAAACCTGTGCGACAATGTCAGCGCCGAGGAATGCCCCAGCCTCATCAAGTCTGGTGTGCTGCTGGACCAGTTCCAGGCCCGCTACCGGCCAGTGCTGCGGGCCAAAAGCCACCAACGTGGCTCAGCAGCGCCCTCGCACAGCAAGCGGGAGGGCTCTCCAAGCCTGGCCCACTATAATGAGCAGAAGCAGCCAGTTCGAGCGCAGTCCCACAGCCTGGAGCGGCAGCGAAGCGAGAAAGGCAGGGCTGAGGCTGCAATAGCAGTGGCAGGCCAGCCAGAACCAGACCGCGAGCGGCAGAATGATCATGCAGCGGTCAAGCAGGCTGGCCACACTGCGTCCGGCAAGCATGCCAAGCCCAGCAGTGCCGCAGCCGCAAGCAAAGCCGCTTCTGGAGTCAGGGACGAAGCTGGGGGCAGCGAGCCGGTAGACAAGAGCAAGGGCAGCAAGGAGGAGGAGAAGAAGCGCAAGGCTCGCTGGATGCCGTATCCCAGCGAGGATGGCTCCCAGGAAATGCACACTGTCTGGATTAGCGAGCGCACCGCCGGTGGCAACAGCCTGTCCATTCCTGGTGAGCTTGAGGGAGGGGTGCGGGTGCTGTGAAACGAACACCTCAAGCAGCGTTTAACTGGGGCCCGACCAGGACTGCATGTTGGCACGGCACAAGTATGATCTGGCAGTGACAGGTGGAGTGGCGGCAGCGGACGCTGCTCTTGCATGCTGGGTGGGCAGCATGCAGCTGTGCTGCAGCGCTTGCAAGCAACGTAACATGATTTGCCTCCTGCTGGCTGCAGGCTCGGTTAAGGACAATGTCTTTGCCGAGGTGAAAGACGGCGACCTCATCACGGCTGTGAACCAGCGGTCTCGAATGGAGTACAAGTGGCGGTATAGAGACCTGCGTAAAGAGGGTGAGCAGCAGGTTGCAGCACCTTGTAGTCGCTCCAAGCCACTACATTGGCATGCATGGGAAAGACCATGTGGTGGTGTCACTTGCAGATGGACGAATATCTTGCTTCAACGTTACAGGGGTGTTCATGCTTGCAGTCAGTGTGTAGCATATGGCAATATAGATTCGCCTCGCTGCACTTGGTGGGTGATGTTTTAGCAGTATGTGGGTTATGCTTCCTGCGCCGCAGGAGAAAGCGGGCCGCCCAAGCACTACTTGTCTGGTGCTGAGATGAAAACCTTCATCAACGAGACACACCTGAAGGTGTGTGCTAGACATTAGCTAGGTGCTAGAGCTAGAAATAGCGAAGCCCATGACAGGTTGCTTGCCATGCACATGCCAGCCGAGATGCAGGTCCTTATGATCAAGAAGTAGGAGAAGCGCAGGCTGTTAACTGTTGAGGGACTGACGCTCATCGACATGGAGTCTGCCTTAACGGGGCTGCGGCAGTTCTTTGTCCCAGGCTCAATACAGCATGCGGTCCTGTTGCAGTGTGGCGATGTGCTGCAAGTTGTGCCCGCTGGGCCGCACCGTGCCAGCTTCATAATCCACCGCTCGGAGACAGAGTTTGTGCGGCGCTTTTTGGAGTATATCGACAGCAAGCAGTCTCGCGGGGAAGGCTCTGGAGGCCGCAAGCAGGCGGGCGAGGCCCGTGGTGGCGGGAAGAAGCCTCCAGCTGGGCCGGACAGCACAAGGGAAAGCAGCGCGGCAAGGGGCGGGCCCTCCCAGCAGCCCAAGCAGCAGCAGCCGGAGCTCAAGGACAAGGGTCTGCAGGAGAAGGCAAAGCAGCGGGAGGGTGGGCAAGGGGTAGCAGCCATAGAGCCCGAGCAGCAGCAGCAGCCGCAGGAGCTGCCTAAGGTCAAGACACATTCCAGTGGCGTGCAGAAGGGGCCGCTTAGCCCCATTGCCAGCCCAAAGTCACCGCGGCCCTCGCCGTTTGCTGCCACCGCCGGCCGCGGTCAGGGGCTGGCTGAACACCAAGTGCAGAAGCAGGCAGCTGACAAGCCTCGGACGAAGCCATCTCGTGTGTGGGCCGAGTTCCCGCAAAATTCCGGCCAATATGCGGTGGAGGTGACGGAGGGCGTACTGAAGACAATGCAGATCACCGTGCCAGGTTAGATTACCCTGGCATGCGTGTCTGTGGCAGCTACTTGAAGCTTGTTTTCCTTTGTCGTTGTCAGGCAGACGATATAATGGAGGGGCAGCTGGGCCTTGGTCCCCTTGAGCCGTCAGCCTGAACTCCTGAGCCCAGCCACCTTTGGAGAGCCCTTGTAAAGCTTTGATTTAGATCGTGTGTTGCAAATACACCAATGCAGTTGATATGAATCGCCGAGTTTTGAACTGCTGGTGTTGTGGCATTGACAGGAACAGGAATAGGCTGATTGCATGGCGATTAGACCACACCCCACCTGTTGTGCTTGCACAGTTGTTGCTCGATTTAATCACACCGCCAACACATTGCATGACTTGCCTGCAGTGGCGGTGTGGTCGGCACTATTGGGGGCGCAGCAGGCTGAGTCTGGCTACGTGAAGACCGTTAGCAAGGGTATGACAAGTCTTTGTACTCTGCCTGCAATGTTGCGCCTTTTTGAATGCTATTAAAGTATTTATATTGCCTGTCAAGATTTTTGACTAGATGCTGTGTTAGGTAGCGCTCCAGATCTACTCTCAAATGTGCATGCCCCGTTTGAGAACGAGCATCTGATAGCAAGCCCTGCATCTGTATCAGGCTTGGCCTGTGCCTTGGCAGACTCCCATCCTGAGTGGGGCTTAGACTATGCTCAATCTGCTGATGCAGCTGACGGCAAAGGCTACCCCATGACTCGGCACCCTAATCCCGAGTCTGGCGGCGGGCAGCTGCAGAACCTGGGCATGCTCTTCCGCAATCACTCTGTTGCTGTGGGGGACGTTGTGGCCCTAAAGCCAGGAGAGCAGGCTGCTGATGGCCGCATGGTGCTCAAGTTTCAGCTTTGGAAGGAGGCTAGCGAGGTAAGAGATGCTCCTGGAGCTCTCCAGGGATAACTGCTATACAGGCAGTCTCTTAAATGCTTGGACTGCTTGCATGTCCTGCTTGCTTATGCCTGCATTGGCTGTGGAGCACGGTCAGACCGCAAAGGTAATGTCCTTTTCTTTGTAATACCTACTGAGAGTGCTATCCAATGGCCTCCCCTGCTTCAACATAGATCATGCCATAGAGGGATGATTGCTTGGGCTTCAGGATGCTGCCAAGTTCCGCAAGCTGCGACAGGAGCGCTTGCGGCGGTCTAAGAGCATGCCAACCAAGCCGAGCAGCGAGGCGGTGCCAGAAATATCAGGGGACAAGCTCAAGCTCTCGCCAGAGGGCAGTGGTGCCCCAATGCCGTCTGCGGCACACGGCCCCAAGCGGGAGAGTAATGCTGGTGCTGGCAGCCAGCAGAAAAGTGGCAGGCTGCCCGCGGAAGAGCCCAAGCCTAAGCAGCAGCAGCAGCAGCAGCAAGCCACAGCGCAACCTGTACGGCGCCGGCCTGTGCTGGAGGATAGTAGCAGCGAGGACGAAGGGGTGACGCCTCATGCACGGCAGGCGAAGCCAAAGCAGCAGCTGCAGCAGCGGGGGGTGCAGCAAGAGGCCGCTCAGCAGCATCATGCAGGGGCCGCTGGTGAAGACCCCAGTCCCAAGCGTAAGGCAGATGGGGAGGTTGAGGCTGCTCCTGCAACCAAGCGGCGGGAAGCACCACCAGCACATGGAGGGCCAGAGCACAGCCCCTCTTCGCCGAACGTCCCGGCTAAGCCCTCTGTTGGGGGGGTGTCCAAGGAAGCGGTCCAGCAGCAGCAGCAACAGCACCAGCACGTGGGCCGCCAGCGCAGCCACATGGTAGATGTGGAGCACGGCCTGGGCCCTGCCCATGGCAAGCGCCCATCCCCAGAGCCAGATACCGCGTACCTTGGGCAGCACAAGCAGCAGCACAAGCAAAATGTGCCACAAAGCAGCGAGCCGGCGACCGCCTCAGCCCCAGCCTTGCCAGACCTGTCGCACCTGCCACCCAAAAAGCGCATGATGCTGATGGCGCAGCAGTCGCTGGGTGTGCAGCAGCTGGGGGCGGGGCTCTCGGGGGCGCAGTCCACTGGTGCTGTGGCCCGTGCAGCAGCTGAAGGAGCTGGCGACTCCCAGGGGGACAGCGTTCGTAGGCGCGGCACCGCTGGAGGCCTGTCCCAAAACCGCCAGCAGCAGCACCAGCAGGAGCAGCATCGACAGGGGGAGTCCTTACCGCAGGCCGCAGCCAGCAGGGGTGTGGTTCCGGCTGGTGGCGACTTGTCACCTAGGGCTCCCAGGGTCTCTGTCCAGGCAGGAGGCGGGTATAGGACAGAAGACACGGTGGGGTACACTGGACGTGACCCCTCAGCCCCAGACGATAATGGCCTACCTACACCTACCAGTCCGCTGGTACAGAAGAATGCCTCGCCTGTTGAGCAGCCTCTGCTGCAAGTGCAGCACCAGGGCGGCCGGCAAACCTCGCCAGTGGCATACAGCAGCGGCACAGCCGGCGACCGGTCGCAGCTGCGGAACATGGGTTCCTACACAGCGGCACCCCTTGACCGGGCTGGCGGTGCTGGTGCTGGCACTAGCCAAGGCATTGAGCGTCGTGATACCCAAGGCACCAGCCGAGAGGTTGGCATAGACCGCCATCAAGGCAGCCGCTTCCAGGGAGCCCCAGCAGTGCACCAGCCCTGCCATCTTCAGCCCCAGCAGCAGCCGCAGCAGCAAGAGTGCTCTGGCGCAGTAGTGCCAGCACCCTCCGGGTCTGCCGCCATGGGAAGCGCAGGGCAGGGCCCGGAGTTGCCCGATGCCCACCTCATCAGGAATGACGAGACGGCCGTGCTCCAGGAAGTGATGCGGCTGATTGACCTGACAATGGCGGCAGGTGAGAGCGATGGCATGATGCCCGCAAACTTGAGCAGTTGGCAAGTCAGTGTTGTTTTCCTCGCCTGGAGCACCGTCATCTCGCGCGGCTTGGCAGCCTGCAGAAGACCTGGGGAGGGCGTGCTGAGGGGTTGGGATCTTCAGTATGTGCCTTGGCACCAGCTCGGGAGCAGGGCCTGCAAGGGAACAGGGTGGGGTTGGCCTTGTTTTCAGGCGTTCACTGGCGCAGCCACCCTGAATGCAGGCAAAGTGACGCCGGAGCTGGCTGCAGACCTCAAATTTGGGCTGGGCATGCAGCCTCCATTGCAGCGCTGGTTGACTTACTCGGCGCTGAAACCTCTTTACGACCACGCCAGCTGGGACAAGCTGGTAGAGATGCTAAAGAGGGCCGCCAAAGCGGGTGGTAGCTGAGGTACATCTGCTAGTGATGGTCCAGTGTGGTCAACACATGTGATACAGGTAACAATCTAGCCAACTCAAGACTGTAGGGATGCCTGAAGCATGCATGGCAGGGCAGCAGCAGCCAAAATGCAAGCTCAGGCTGATTGTTTTTAATAGTTTGGCGGTTACGGTGATGGCTTTAGGGCGTGATGTGTGGAATTTTTGACCATGTGATTGTGCAGGATGGCAGATGACCTGTTGGTAGCGTGGAAGGTAGAGCACTGTGCTCGTATTTTGGCAGGTGTGTACACATCTTAGCGTAGGCAGCGCAATTAGTCCCATTCTGTTATGGTCCGTGCGTAGAAGTTGCTGTGGCTGCTTTTATACTCATAGCTGAGCAGACCATTTAGCAAGTTCATCTTGTTATCAAGTACCAATTCCTTCTGCTGCAGTCTGCTCTTGTATTACTTGCACGGCTTGATGTGGTTGTGTCAGTGCAGTCATAAGGCTTGAAAGTCTGGGTGCTCGAGTTAGTGCAGCAGTAGGTTTGGAACCCTCCCTTTGCAACGTTGAGAGGGTTCTCGGGCAGTTTGAGTGGAGACAAGTTCAAAGAGGGTGTCTTATGCAGGCACCGTTTTCATGCTCAGCAGCCACCTGTGTGTCACCAAATGTGCTGTTTTTTTAGCAACTGTATGCAGTCCCAAGCTTGCTTAAGTGTGAGGGTGGAGGCTTTGCAGCAGGCACGTGGGCAAATTATTTGCACTCATTTCACAGCTCAACATCTTTCGAGTGCCCATTAGTACTATTTGCCGCCGCTGTTGATGATTAGCTTGCAGCCACCAACAAGGCAGCTTGCAGGCAGCTGGAGCTTGCAGGGGGCTTGGATGCCACTTCCTACATATCCTCCAACCTGTAAATGGATTGCGTAATACTAGTACCATATACCCAGCCATCCTCAAGCCGCCTACTTCCCTAGCAGTATCAGGCACCTTTTGACCTTCCATGCAGGGCCATGGGCACGCTGCAGTACCGCCGCCTTGGCTGCCTTCGTACCGGACCGTTCCCGGACCGCCGGAGTGAACGAGTCTCCAGTTGCCCGGGAGGTCGGCTGACTGCATTGTGTAAGTTGTTGCAGTCTTCCTGTTAGGTATATATTTTTGTTTACTGTAGACTACTTGAAACGCCTTGCCCTGTCACCGGTCCAACCCGGTTTACCAACCTATCGACTATTGCGTTGATCAGTAATGGTAGTGAGGTTTCTGAGGTGCTGCTACTCAGTGTCTATCACTGAGGACGCAGGGATCACCAGGTACTAACCTCTGCATCCTGAGACCTAATAGCGCCTCCCCAGACCGTGGGTATCTGACCTTGGTGGTGTGTTATCTACCTGCAGAAGCTCCGACGCTGCTCCTGCCCTGGAGGTGGTGGCTAGGCTGCCCTCAGCAGCCGCCAGCCACCTAGACTGTGCCTACGAATGTCCCACAGGGCTTCTGGACCTGCCACTGGAGATACTGATGTGCATCTGTGGGGTACTGTCAGTCAAGGACAGGTATGTCAGTGTCTTCTTAGGCGTTGCAGGCATCCATAAGGGGCAGCTGCTCTCTCCTTTTGTGTGGTGAACAACTGCGCACTGGACGCACTGCTGGGACAGTATAAAAGCCGAGGCAAGTGAATTATTCGACCGGTGTTAAGGTGTCATGGCAAGCTGGGTGCAGGGTGCGGCTTACCAGCTCCTGCCGCACGCTGTGGCACGCCGGGCAGACCAGCCTGTGGGATGATGTAGCAGTCGAAACAGCAGGCCTGCCCCCGTGGGTGTTGGCGCACCTCGGCGCCTGGTTTTCTGCACGACGGTCAGCTCTGCGGCGGGTGCAGCTGAAGGCGGAAGGCACCACCAAGCCCCTACACCTGGTGCTAGCAGGGCTGGGCGGTCCCAAAATGGCAGATCTGGAAGTCAGCAATGCACCTGGCCTGGAGGGCTTGGACTGGCGGCAGCTGCAGTCCCTGACATACCTGTCGCTGCCAGACTGCGCTTTGTCCGCTGTGCCGCTGCCTGTGGCAGCGATGCCCGCTCTCTCGCACCTGGGCCTGGCCAGCAACAAGCTCACGGTCCTGCCGCCGCAGCTGTCCGCAGCAGCCCAGTCCTTGTGCAGCCTGGACCTGTCACACAATGCTGCGCTAGGCGGAGCCCTGGGCGATGGCGCGCCGCTAGGCCCGGCCCTGTGGCAGCTGACTGGCCTGACCCGGCTGGCGCTGGAGGGTCTGGGCCTGAAGTCCATACCACAGGAGCTGGGCTGCCTGCCTCGGCTGGCGGACCTGGCCGTATCTCACAACCGCCTGGAGCAGCACGGCGACATGCATGCTGCCTTTGAGCCGGTGGGCGCTCTCAGGAGCCTGACGCGGCTCGCACTGCGCAGCTGCAGCCTGATGAGCCTGCCCGAGCCGCTGTCGCAGCTCCAGCAGCTGCAGGAGCTGGAGCTGGGTGGGAACCCGCTGGTGCCAGAGGGGTGGGAGCCCCTGGCCAGCCTCAGGCAGCTGTCGCGGCTGGACCTGTGTGGGTGCAGCCTGAAGGGGTTGCCACAGCAGCTGTCAGCTACTCAGTCCCTGCAGGTGCGCTGCTGGCTTGCTGCAGTGCTGCTGGCAAAGGGTTTTGGTCTGCATAGGGTTGGCCGCGGTGGGTGGCGGTGCGGCGCAGATGGGTATGCTTGCAGTCGAGCAGTTGCTGTCGTGTGTGTGTGACATATCAGACAGGCGTACATTCCAGGGAAGGTTCTTTGCAGGCATGCGCCGCGCTCGCATAACGCGCCGCCCTAGGAGACTTGCACTACTGCGGTACAAATCCAGTGTGGAGGGCCTGTAGGGGCACACTGCGATCTCATATTATTGACATGCCAGCTGGGCACCCAAGCAAGTGGCACGTGCGGCATCCACAGTCAGTCACTGTCGTTTGCTGAGTGTGGTCGTCACCTCACCTGGGGGCCCTGCAGGACCTGGTGCTGCGGGACAACTTCTCGCTGGGGTGGGGCAGCGACGGGGGAGATGCCGCCCTGGAGCCGCTGCGCTGGTGCACCACCCTCACACGCTTGCAGGTGAGAGGCGCCCAGCCCAGCTTGAGGCTGTTGATATTCAAGCCCAGTGGCACGCTCATGCTGGCGGGGCTACAGTTGAGTGTGGCTCAGCTGGATTTGAGCTTCCGTGAGGCGGAGCAAGAGAGGAGCTTGCCTTGCTGCTGGAAGTGACATGAGCAGTGTTGACGAAATTGAGATATTGGGGGAGCGGACACAGCGGCCCACCAACGCCCGTGTGTCCGTGTGCTGCTCTCAGATGGAGCGCTGTGGACTCCGGAAAGTGCCCACACAGCTGATGGCCCTTGCGCAGCTAGAGGTGAGCAGAGGCCTGAAGCCAGTATTGTGTGTTGAGAAGAAGCAAGGGCCTCCATTAGCATGGCCCTTACCTCCTTGTGGTTGTAGTCATGCCTCAGATTCTGACCAGGAGGGCCCTATCATTGGCCGCCAGCATTCAGCTTGCTGGTACACATACTGATGCTATTCCTCGGCTGTGCCATCGGCTGACCTTCCTCACAGATTAAAACCCTGAGCTGGCCGTAACCTCGCTTAACCCGTCTGGTCCCTTGCCCCCAGGACCTGGACCTGCACTGCAACTTTGGCCTGGGAGAGGGGGGCGAGGAAGCGCTGGCACCCCTGCTTGACCTACCCTCACTAACTGCTCTGGACCTCGGCGGCTGTGCCATCCAGCGCCTACCAATTGCTGCAAAGCTTCCCTCCCTTCGGAAGCTCTCCCTGTGGAGCAACCAGCTGGGGCAGGGCGGCCCCCACGCGCTGGCGTGCTTAGTCAGCATGCCGCGCCTCACCGCACTGTCGCTGAGTAACAACGGGCTGGGCGCGCTACCGCCCCAGGCCACAGCGCTCACAGGACTCGCCAGCCTGTCCATGGCGCGCAACAAACCCTCAGGCCACCCAGCGCAGCAGGGCACCGCAGCGCTGGGGCTGGGCATGCTGCCCGCGCTGCGCGCGCTGACAATGCTGGACTTGTCGGGCTGCGACCTGCGTGCCTGGCCACAAGAGCTGCGGCTGCTGACCAACTTGCAGGCAAGAGATTGCTGAGGGGGTGCGCTGGTTGGCTGGCTGGTTGCAGCACAGGTGTGGGAACTCCTGGTGGCCCCTGCGCTGTGTTTGCAGCTGAGGTTGCGGGGACAGCGTCACAGCCAGCCAGGCATCTCTTGTTTGTGCCCAGGACCTTCGATGTCCCAGGAGCCAAGCATCATGTGAACACAGCCAGCCAGTGATAGAGTCTGTCCAGGCCCGGGTAGCCTGATGATGGGGCCAAGCTTTGTGGGCCACAGCGGGTTGAAGGTATATGCCAGTTTGCTGTCTTGCTCTGCGCCCGAGAAGTTGTCCTCGCTCAGGGCAAGAAGGATGCTGTTGTGCAGGTGTTGTCCGTGGGATGCAACAGCCTAAGTGGAGCGCCACCCAGTAGGCTGGCCAGAGGGTTGGAGATACGGGGTCTGAATGACCAGAGTGAGGTGAACCACTTGAGGGTGTATTAGGGACTTGGTTTGCTGGGGGTTCGCAAGGGGGATGCTGCTGGATAATTGAACCAAGCTGTGTGGAAGCCACAGACTTGCTGGGTGTTGCGTAGACCCTCCACCACGAAGGGGTCTAGCTGCTTGCCTGGGGTGTCCTTGTTGGTGTGGAAACGAATGAGCGCCTAGCATGCCATGTTATTATCAAGGAACAAACCTGAAATTAACCTTGGGTTAGTTTGGGACGAATGTCAGTTGGTAACATGCTTTGCAGCTCAGCACGTCTTGACCTGAGATTTTTTTTGTGTTATCGTGCATGCATGCCTTTGCTCCGGCAGGACTGTGCATGCTTTGTTGTGCTGCCTATTAAGGGAGAGGTATGGCCTAGGTCCGCCTAATCAACCCTCTTGCTGTGGCTGGGCAACCCATGGTTTATGATTTGGGGGCGGAGCCCTGCCTTGCCAGTGGTACTTTGAGGTTTGTGTGGGCGTGCTTAACTTGTGCTTGGTGTAACTTACCCTTGCATCGGTTGGCCCCCATTTGGTCACTCATCTGCCCCTACTAAGGATTTACTGTGAGGAGTGCCAGATGTATAGGATGTTTTCGTGCGTGAACGAACTTCTTACATGAACATGTTGTCTGCTGGTGTTCGAACCACAGCCAAGATGACTTTGACTTCAGCTGGGTACAATGTTGATGACGATAAGCCTGCTTGCTCTAGATTTGAGTATATGGCTATTAATGCCATACCTTTGTATACCGATTATTCATGGGCCCTACGCCCCACCACCTTGGTTCATGCTAGTGACCTATACTACTAGCTGGGGGGAGCTCAATGGGTTTCGTTAGGAATCTTATGAAATGCATATGTGCTACTGTCATTCACCACCTTGGTGTGCATTACTGCCGACTGAGCTCAAGGTTTTGTTGGTGCATGGAATGTTACCTGACGCCGTGGGAGTTGCCTGGAACCTTTTGTTGACAATAGAACTGGGTTACTAAGGGGTTGCTTGAATAGGTTATCTTTGCCATATATCGATCCATGCATCCTGCCCATGTCCTCACATATTTGGTGCATGTTACATCACATGGGACAAGTGCATGTCACATCACATGGAACAGATAGCACCTTGGCTGTCACAATTTGTAACACTTCGATCCATGTCAGATATTTGTGCTCTGAGCCTAGCACGTGCAGTCAAGGGTTATACTCCAAGTCATAAATACGGCAACATCAATGCAACCGTGGCAAAGAGAGCGGAGAGAACCACTGGATCAGTACTTGAGCAAGTCCCAGAGCATACTTGCATCCAACCCTGTTTGTGCAGTTCGCCCCTAACTCTCCATTCGCACTACCTGTCACTGTCAACAAGATAGCAAGCACGGGGCAAGCTAGGTGCCAGGGGTACTCTAGCTTCACTCCACCTAGGCTGCACTAGTAACAGGGGTCAGCGAGGGGTGAGCCCTGTGGCCCTGCTTCGCTGGTGGGCTTCCTTGTCACACCATGTTTGCAGCTCCCGAGCCAGCTTGGCTATCTCAGGCACACTGCTCTCCAGTTGCGGCAGGTGCGCAACGAGCCGAGTCCTGACATAATTAACCTGCGCGTGAGCAAGGAGGGCATCACCCAATGAAGAGCGCCCTGCTTGTAGCTTGCAGGGAACCTCTGAAGGGCCGCTTTTACAACACAGCCAACCATGCCCTTCAATATCCTTTACCACAGCCACAGCCTGAAGGTCCTCCATCCCCGGGTCTAAACTACTGGCCCCCTGACCTTGCGCACCTGCCGGAAGAAGGACGCATTCTCCTGCGCAATGAGGTCCACCTCCCTCTCAGCTTTCCTCACATTGGCCGCTGCCTGCTGCCTGTCACGGTCAAACTGCTCCGCCTTGTGCCGCAACTCACCAGCCTGGCTCGTGGCTGCTGCAAGTGCCTCCCGTGCCTCAGCAAGCTGCTCTTCAAGCTGCCGGGCCTGCAGAGCATTCATCAGTGTTAGCAAGGAAACCGGTAGGAGTAATGAGGCACCTACGGGCATGCCCTGTGAGCATTTGCCACTTGGAGCAGTCCTGGCTTCGACGCTAGAATGGATGCCTTCGCGCGATGGCAATGGGCAACTGCATACCTAAGGCATTGGTCATGCAAAGCCTGCAGGGGACCCCAGCATATTGACACAAGTCAGCATGCCTCACCTTAACTTCCCGCTGCTGCAGTGCTGTCTCTATCTGTGCCAGGTTGTGGCGAGCCTCAACCAGCTCTGCAGCTCTTTGCTGCCCAACTGCTTGCAGCTCCTCAGCTTGCTGGCGGAGGTTGACCTCTTCCTTAGTTTGCAACTCAAACTCCAATGCCGTGAATTCTTGAAGCTTCTGCCTTTCTGAGCCCTGCAAGAGGTCTTGGCACAGGTCTTACCTTGACTTCGCATGAGAGTCTCTGTGTGCTGGCAAAAGCCAAACATCTGTCCCTTGGCCACACCGGTAATCGCAGTGCTCGACGCAGAATTCATATTGTATGTTCAGGTGTTAGCGTAGCGAGCAAGGGGTTGCTCTTCTAGCACATACTGACAGCTGAGGAAGGGAGACTCTTTGCAGAGACCATCCTTGCAACTCACATCGTAGTGTACCACGGTTCGTAACCGAGTGATGTGATCTGCTTGCTGTGAGGAGGCAGTCTCAACCCTGCACTGGCAACAGCAGGCACTTGTCAGGTGGAGCTATCGGAGGGGAGTTGCACAGTGCCACACAGCAATCAGTATGTGTGCTGCACCCCTCCAAAAGGTTAGAACCCTCCTTTCCCTGTGCACACCTCTCAAGCTTGTCTTGCACTTCTCGAAGGACAGCACGCTGGCGCTCTGGTGTCACGCCAACCTGCTGCTGAGTCTCCCGCAGTTGCTGCTCCAGGTACTTGTTGCTGCTCTGCATCAGCAGGCAGTGATGGATCATTGAACGGCAGCAACAATACCAGACTGCCAGGCCTTATAATACCCTACCTACATGGCCACCAGGAGGTTGATTTAGAAGGCAGAGGATGGATAACGTAGAGCAAATCACAGCTAGGGCTGTGATGGCCTGCCTGGGGACTTTGTATACTATCTTGACAGCAGCCAGGCCAGGAGGCTTATGCAGTCACCTTCAAAGCCTCAAGCTCTTTCAGCTGCGTCTTGATTTTGCTTTCACCGGCTGCCACTGCGCCTTCCAGGCAGGCAACCCTGCCTCTCAGCAAGCCTGCGATTTTAGATTGCTCCTGCTGGAGCTCCTCTGACCGCTGCGTGGCTGCACTGTCTATGCTGCACTGACTGCCCGCCTCCATCGCTGGCTCAGCAACATGGATGGTCAGCATGACAGGTTGCAGCTCACTCAACTTCTGCCGCAAGTCTTTGACTTGCTGGGCCAGCTCTGCGACGCTTTCATTGCCTCTCAGACTGTATACCGGGTTGTGCTGCTCGCAGAAGAAGGCTGCTTCCTGCTCCAGGGTGCCTGCAGGACTGGCTGGGCTGCTGTAGGAGGAGTCCAGCGGCGCGGGCTCGATCCCTGCTGCATCCTTGTGGCGTCCAGGGTCGCCCTTGCTGGGGGTGGCAGTGAGTGGTTGCCGGGCGTTGGTGTCCACCTCGCGCAAGACAAAACTGTTTTCCTTGTCATCCATAGGCTCGGAGTGACCGCTCGTGTGAAACAAAATGAAACTACTGTACTGATCCGAATGGGAGCGGAGTGTCCGACAGCTAGCTCTTGGCGCTTAAAGCCCAGCAGGCTCGTCACGTGAATTTGAGAAGAAAGCCCCTCCTTTCAGCTTGAGTTCAGATGAGTGCAGATATTGATGTCCGTCAGGGTCTTGGTATGACTGGCTATAAGCATCACTTAGGGTGACTGTAGATTCGGAAGGGTTTGGATGTGTTGTGTAAGTTCAGCCCGCCTTCATGTCTTGCGCCAAGCCAGGAACCCAGGCGGGCTAACCTAAGCAAGGGCACCAAAAAAGGACTAGTCGTGCAGAAAGACGACGGGGCCGCCCCAAGGTTGGGCTGAAGGGCTGTCACTGGCCATGGTAGAGCACGCTGGAGGCAGGCGCGAGACAACTCCGCGAGGAGCCCTCAATGTTGGCTATAATCGGCAGTCAAGGGCGAAATACTGTCTCACACATTCCTGTCCCAGGGCGGCTCGACAGCCTATTGTTCACACTTCAGCCCAGGCAAACCCAGCACATGCATGGCAGCAAGCATGTCGTGGGGCAGCGGCGCCTCAACTCTCAAAGGCTGCCCGCTGCGAGGGTGCTCCACTGTCAGCGAGGCTGCATGCAGGGCCTGTCGGTCCAGCCAGGGTCCCACCAGCCCGTACAGGTCGTCGCCAAGTATAGGGTGGCCTTTGTGAGCCAGGTGCACTCGGATCTGGTGAGTCCGCCCTGTGAGCGGCTCACACCTCACCAAGCTGGCACCACTGCAGGCAGGTGAGGCAAGGTGAGGTGGCAGCAAGCAGGGCTCCTGCCGGCAAGGCCACCGAAGCCAAAGCGCTCTCGCGGGCCTTGCCATATGTGAGACACAAGCTCTAGCTGGGCCTTGGGTATGGCGACCTTACGAGCCTGCACACAACTAGCAAGCCAGCAAGCGAGTGCTAGCCTAAGGTGGTGTACGCGTCCCCCGGCCCCCCTCAACCCCCGGCATCCAGGCTGCTTACCGTGCTGGGAAATTCTCAGCATTGAAAGCAAGGGCGGCAGCTGTACCAGCGCTCAGGTCTGCCTCAGGGGCTGAGGACAGCATGCGGAAGTTAGTCACTGCGGGCTTGCCAGAGCAGGCAACGCAGCGTGCGACCCTGCATCAAGGAAGGCAGTGTTACACACTGGTAGCAGCCGAACCCAGACCGCCCAACAACGGCCGCGAGCAGGGCGCTTCAGAGGACCAGGGCACGCCGTTGAGTCAACCTGTGCCCCGCAGGTGCACACATGCAAGTGGACGGTTGGCAGTCAATATGGGCCCCCTCACTTCTCACGGGCGTCTCTATCGATGGGGGCATCCACCGTGAACTGCGCTACAGAAGGTGCCCCTATACACAGTGCCAGGTACTCCTTCTTTGCCACCTTGTGCCTGCAAGCGACCATATGGATGGATCGATGGGGGCATCCACCGTGAACTGTGCTACAGAAGGTGCCCCTATACACAGTGCCAGGTACTCCTTCTTTGCCACCTTGTGCCTGCAAGCGACCATATGGATGTGCTTATCCACACAAACTGTTCCACACGACCTGCCCAACAAGCAGGGCATCTGTTACCCTTACACTCTGCCTCTGACTAATGGTGATTGCTGAATGAGGTTGGAACTCATGGGCAGCAACACTTGCTGCCAGCAACATGTAGCATCTGATAATAGTAATTGCTCAGCGGATGCCATGCCCACCTGAACTGTGCATGCAGCCCAGGCACCACATCTCTTGTCTTGGCAAACAGCACCACCCCGCTGGTGTACATATCCAAGCGGTGGAGCGTCAGGGGTTCAAAACCCAGGGTGCCTGCAGCAGATGTCACAGGATAATATATATGTGTAGTTCAACAGGGGCAGCACTTGGTGTTACAGGTGCCATAACCTCACACTTCAACCCACCAGCCCCCAAAATAGTCGTCCAGTCATGCTGCTGCCAAGCATTTACAAGAACGAGGTGACAAGCTGGACTAGGAACGGACATAAAAAAAACCCCTTGCAAAAGCAGCAGCCACAGCGACGGTAAGACATGCCTCCCTCCCTCCCTCCGAGTTAAGATTGCTGTTGATCCTAAGGCAGCGTCCCAGCATCTTGTGAGTGATTGTTATCTCACCGATGATTCTGTTGACGATGCTGCCCCCAACAAAGCGGTGCTTTGGGGCTGTAATCACCCCTGACGGCTTGTTGATGGCTATCAAGTCCTCGTCCTCGTAGAGCACCTCTACAGGCAGGTCGTCTGCAGCCAGCGGCACTGCCCGCATGGCAGAGTGCAGCAGGCGCTGCGCCCTGCACGAAGCAGGCAATGTGCCCCGTGCTCAAGGTTGCACTTGGTGCAAAAACAGGTCTGTTGCGTCAGTCCATCCAGGCTAGCCTGACGACCCTAAGAAGACAGGCTGGGCAGGTCAGCGAGGTCAGGCACGACACACACATCAGGCCTACCTGGTAAGCGGCAAGTGCATGATGGCAGCCACGACATCCACCTCTTGCCGGTAGGGCCGCCCGTAGCTGTCCCTCTGGCGGAAGGTTAACCCCAACTGTGAGCAGTAAATCGGGCATAAAAGTCAGGGTTGCTTGTGTTGAGCGCCCACAGCGGGCACAGCAAGGCTGGTAGGACTAGCAGGCCAGGAGCGCAACTCACTATCTTCTCCCTCAGCTCGGCTTCCCGGCTGGCCATAGCGGCAAGCAGCGCTTGTAGGGCCGGCTCGCCTGCTACAGCTGCCGCCTCCCACTCCTGCACGCACAGCACCGCCCTCCCAACTCTCTGGAGGAGCCCAACTATTGGTGTCCAGGGGGGAACTTCCCATGTCATGTCGCCTAAGTGTCACTAGTTTGGGTGGGCCTCCGTGCTATTCATTTCGAAGCGTGACTCCGTACGCAGCTCACCGTCTAGTTGGTGGTCCTCGCCTTCCCGACCTACCTGTGCAGTGAGTATGTCTGGGCAGCAGCTGGACAGGTGCCTGTGCAGGACGGCCAACCGGTAGCAGCGCTGCCCACACGCGGGGCAGCCATAGGGCTTTCTGTCCCTGCTGCGCTGGCTAGGGAGTTCTTCTGCACAGCTGGCTGTGCTGCTATATGTCACTGGCTGTTGTGGGGCGGCTTGCACTAGGGACTCGCTGTGGCAGGGTGCCTGCGTTGCTGGACGCAGCGCAAGCCAGCCAAAACGATAGGCACGGCCCCTGGTGCTGACGGTACACCGCCCAGCGGTGCGTAGCAGGCTGAAAGCACGCATGGCCTTCAATGACGCTGCATGCACTGGGGCTGGGGCGTGTAGTACTAAGAACGAAAACCTGCTTAGAATCACATTTTGCTTTCTGTTGCCCTACTAGTGCGTCATAGTGTTCCCTTGGACATTGCCTTCATACTTCCCGCCTTCCCCTTGTGTGTGATAGTGCAAACTGATAGTCAAACACCGATTGACTGAAGGATCTGTTCTCTCTCTCTTCCTGCTCAAGCATCAAACTAGGAACTGGAGTTCTTAGCGTTGTGGATTAGGAGCTTGTAAGTCTGCACTGCTCCAGCCTTGTACGCGTTAGAAACAACCTACTCCTGTCATGGAGCAAAGCGAGGCAGTGGCACAGCCACCCACGGAGTGGGGAAAGAACCTGCGGTGCTGCATGGTGTGCCGTCTGATGAAGACTTTCGAGCAGTTCTACGACCAGGGTTGCGAGAACTGCCCCTACCTAGCAATGGAGGGCGACAGGGAGCGCATATTTGACTGCACTACCACCGAGTTTCAGGTAGGCCTGACACAGCTGAGCTTTCAACGCCAATGGCGGTCGTGCTCAGACCAAAGGGCGGTTGCTGCATGCTGAAAAAAACGGTACAAAAAGAAAACATGGCAAGCATCATGCACTGGCACTCTATAGTGTGCAGTGGGACTGCCCACTTGCGCAGAGGGGAAGTGCCTACAGTGTACTAGGTCTTCGCTTGTTGCCCTATGAGAGTGCTCTGTTCTAGGTAGCTAGTGTACCGGGCAGCTGCCTATTACAAAGTCAACCTGTGTTTTTGCAGGGCATGATGGCAGTAGTGGACCCAAAGACCAGCTGGTGCGCCAAATGGACACATTTAAGAAGCTTTGTGCCAGGGTGCTATGCCCTGGGAGCGCCTGCGGAGCTGCCGCAGCATATAGAGGATATACTTGAAAACCATGGGGTCAAGTGGCATAAGAGAGACCAATAACGGGCAGGCGAACGTGTGTCGACGGCTGGTTAGAGGAGTATGCGAGAGTCTAGGCAGCAGTAGGCAGTAGAGAAGGCAGGCAGTGGAGAGCGGTGCCGTAGGTTAGCGTGTTTACGGATTAGTCTTCTGTTCACATGATCAGCGGCTGCTGTGGTTTGCAAAGTAGCTCCTGAGGGCAGCCACCATGGCGTCAGCAGCCTCCTTCCCCAATGGCTCCGCTGGCACAGCCCCATAGCAGGGCCCCGGCCAACTTGGGTCGCTCTGCAGCCGCCCTGTGACGTGAATGTGCAGCTGGGACACCTGCAATTGAGTAGGACAGTCGGATCGGAATGCTAGTTGAGCTTCTTAGGCTGGTGCTGTGGTGTGCAAGTGGTTAGTGACTGCTGCTGTTGTATGTCCCGGTGCGTCAGGATCTCACCATGTTTCCCAGCGTCGCGATGTTGACCTTTAAGGGTTGGTACAACTCCTGCAGCGGGCAGCAAGATGTAAGCGCTGTGGTGCTGACCTGCCTTCGGAGCTGACCCGCCTTTGGAGACTGTGGAATCCGGAGTGTCCCAACTCGACTACCGGTAATTGCAAGCTTGCAAGCAGGAGCAGTACCACAACTGGCGTTTGCGACTGTGCACCTGGATGGCTTGGCAAGCCATGGCAACCTCCTGCCACAGCTGCTGTTGTAGCTCCGGCGGCAGGTCCGTTACTTCTCTCAGGCCGGGCCGGCGGGGTACCAACACCAGCCTGCGCACAGCATGCTTGGAGCTGTATGCTGCCAGCACGGTTTGCAAGCAGAAGCAGCAGCTCACACAGCAGTAGCTGTACCAGTCTGTGCACAGATGCTTGGCACCTGGTGAGCAGCGGTGGTGGTCCTGAAGGTTGTAGAGCTTACGCATAGCAGGGATCAAAGAGTGCCGGTTAACACTTGCCAGCATGGGTAGTTGGCGTCGTCCACCAGCAGTACTTTGCAGAAGGGAAGTTCGTATACCTGCACAGTACTTCCAGGCCTTGCAGGGTACCTCAAGGCTAGTGAAGAGCAGGGATGCCCTAAGCATCCGCGGAGCACATGGGGCAACGAGGAATAAGCGTGGCTGACAGAATTGAGGCTGACCTCGTGTTTTTGAGCAGCAAGCTCGGGGCAAACGTCAAAGGAACCTTCTTCAGTACTGCTGGGCAGCAGTGTGATGCAACCCTCTGCCCTTACTGGCTTGCATGGCGATGCTACTGCAACGGTCATGGGAGACTAAGACAGATGAAAGGAAATAACATGGTATCACGGGCGGGATGGGGCGAAACCGAATCAGACAGCTAGAGGCGATTTGGTTTGCGCGCCTTGCCCTCAATGTCAAGCGTGCTGGGTTTCAACCAGCTTCTCTATGCCAAGCTTCTTTACTCAGCCCATCCCGACATCCCTGCCAATCCTTGACTACCCAGCCCGGCTGGGACAAGCCGGTTGGACTCGCGAGGGTACTGCTCAGATATAGCTCCGTCCAAGGTCATATGGTAACCAAGGAGGCAACAAAGAGTCATACTTCCTCAAACCTGTTGGTAGCTGTTCAGCTCAGGCAGGCTCACTAGTCCCTGTCAGCGACCCTGGGTACTGATTCTCCCTGGCCCCCTTTTTTCACAGGCCAAGAAGGTCAGCAAGGGGAGAGATAAGAAGCTCCTGAGGAAGAAGGTGAGTGCAAGTACGACACCCTTCAGCCTTTTATCCCACACATGCGCCTTGGTCGAAGAACTGACCACTACCGCCTTGCAGGAGGCCGAAAAAGCGCAGCAGTTGAAGGCTGTATTAGCAGAGCTAAATGCGGTAAGTCAATTACTATGATTATATGAAAGGCAAACCCCCCTTCTGCCCAAGCTAAGCCAAACAACAAGCCTGTTGACAGTGTCAGCCCAAAGCGTGTGGTGCGTGTGGTTGCCTTGCGGAGGGCTGCTTACACTAAAAAGTGTGCACATGCAAGAGGTATTGCCATCCAGACACATGCCCTTCGTGCCGGACAGGCAGACAACCTCTTGGACCCATATGCCGCGTTTGGCAAGTATGACAGGAATGGGCTGCAAGCCTTGCTCCGGTTCTATAGATCAGAGCAGCTGCCAGCTGACGTGCTGAGCTGGGCCTTGGGGTTGACGAAGAAGCACATGCAGGTAATTACGGGCACCGGGAATTACATTAGAGGTATCATGCTCAGGACCAGCGGATGCGCTCATTATTTGTCTCTGTCGAACACACACAGTGTTATTTCGCACAGGCCGGGGCAGCCTGCCTAGATTTGCACGGAGATGTGCTGGTGTGGAGGCAGGGGCCCCCTGACTGTCCATGGAGAAGGGGGCCTCAAACATGGCTGGCTTGCTGCACAATTGTGAAGGTGTCGCTGCAGGGTCTATATGAGGCTTGCCCAGACTGGGGCTGGAGTGATGCCGACAAGCAGCAGGAGCTGACACACGCGGATGCTCGCTACATCATTGTCTATGCGGCGGGCGCTGAGCGGCCGCATGCAGGCGAGGCAGCAGCAGCGGCAGGCTCAGCAGCAGTCGCAGCCGCCGGTGAGCCTGAGGCTGCAGACAGGTCAGCTCAGGCAGTGCCGGGGCCGCGCAGCAGCGCGGGAGCAGAGTGCCCAGGCAGGGCGCCGCCTGCAGGGTTCGCGATCTCTGCCCAAGGGGCAGCCGAGCCGGCAGCATCAGTGCAGGGCCTGCAAAGGCTAGGGCAGCCGGTAGGTTTTGGTTGCATGTATAAGCAGTGCTAAGTGTGTGCTATAGAAAAAGGAGGTCGATGGAGGGCTTGGGTCGAAAGAGCAGCAGACTGTATAGTTAAAGACTGCCGTGCCGCACCGACCAGTTGCGATGGTCTCTTCGGTGCTGCAGCTGGCCTTCATGCACTTTCGTTACGAGGAGGAGGCAGGGGAGCCGGTGCTTTACCTCTACGAGATTCAAATAGAGGAGCAGGCACAGGTGGGCATGGTAGACGCTTGCTTGCCAACGCAGTTAAATTACTGGCAGGGCTGCTGCTCTGATTAGTGGTGTTTGATTGGTCACTCACTGGGTGAGGCCAACCCCGCACTGCTTGCTCAGAACGAAAGCCGTACAGAGCAGTTGTGCGTGCGTGCGCCAAGGCAGCGTTACATGTTGCACCGTACCGAGCACCGGCTTTACCAGGCCCATGGCGTCGGCCTCAACGCAAAATTTTACAGATTAGAAATGAAACATATGCCATAACCTCAGACAGCAGCCTTATCACAGCTTGAAATCATTGCATGTCCTCACACTGTAGACCGAGTGCTTCCTTTGCAAGTTCAATGTTCCTGAGGCTGAGAACGGCTTAGCGTATTGCAGCGGGATGGGTAGCGACGCACGGACCAGAGGCCTTGCTGTGGCTGCTGCAGGGCAAGGGTCTTGGCAAGTTCCTTATGCAACTGCTAGAGCTGGTTGCTCGCAAAGGACGGGTGACACGGCTGCTGCTAACTGTGTTCCACGGCAACCTAGCGGCGCAGGCGCTGTATCGCAGGCTGGGCTATGTATTGGATGACGACAGCCCTGCCGCGGTTGACCCGGCCAGCACTGCCACGTGAGTGCTGACAGGGCTGGTCCTGTATAAGTGCCAGCTGCAAGACTGGTGCATGATAAGTGCGGCTAGGTGTGGAGGAGGGAGGGCTTGCGCCTTGTATTGTGCTGAGGCCTCCAGTTTCGATGTGGTTGGTGCTTGTTGAGCCCGGGCGGTCAAGGCAGTTACTGGGAGAGGCTCGTGCTAGCAGAGCTATCTTCAGTTCTGGACCTATGCTGCAGGTACGACATCCTTACAAAGTGGCTACAGCCTCGGCCTACAGCAAACTGAGAAGCAAGAATGCTCTTGGCGCCTCACTCATCCTTTAGTCAATGTTCCTGGTTGGGAAAGCAGTGCCTCACAAATTTCCACACAGGTTTCTAGTTTCAGTTGATAGAACTGTAAAACAGCTATCACATTTTTAAGCATCAGGTCCAAACACATGCCGGGCATGTCCCCCGCAACTGCCAGCTCTTGGTCGCCACCAGAGGGGAGCTTCAACCTGACGTATGTAGACAGCGAAGAGACCTTGGCAAGTTGCAAGTAAGGAGTGCTTAATTCTGCCCCAGCAAGTTTTTGGGCGCAGTCCCAATGACGCCATGGTCGCGTGGGACGCAAAGACGCGCTTATAGCGGCTGGCACGGGACCCACCTGTGGCTCTTGAATCACATAGCTCAAGCTCTGCGGGGAACCCAAGCTTCATAACCGCCTGGAGGTCTGCCCTGCAGTAAGGCAGCTGAAGCCGCACTGGTCTGCGCACTAGACGTGGAGTGGCCCCCTGACACCCACAGAGAGCACCCCAGCGCAACACTAGTACAGCTAGCGCTTTGGTCTCCTCAGCATGGCATGCACGTCCTTCTGCTGGTAGGTGCTGAGGTTGTACAGCTGGGTGGTTTCCTCCGCTGCGGAAGCAGGCTCGCGGAGGCTGCGTCTCCTTGCGGCATGTTGCACCTGTCTCCTCGCAAACCTGTCCGAGAAGGCTGCCTCATGGTGTGGCTAGCATGCTCGGCAAGGAGTCTGTGGCATGCTGTGCAGGATATGATAACACTGCCCAGGCCTGCAGCCAAGCGCTTCCTACAAGCTCTGTTCCGCAACAGGCAGACTCTCAAGGTAGGGGATGCCACGGTTTGCCAAGGCCAGGTGATGCTATCCATCTTACAAGGTGATGCTGTTGAACAGTGCAGGGTGTTAAATGCAGGCACGCAAACTGTATCACTCTGGGGCCTACTAACACTACCACCTCGTCGATGTCGCTAGCAGCCATCAGCAGGCAACGAAAGCAGCCTACTAAACTGGGGTCCTCCCCTGCCAGCATTGGTGTGCCTGTACAGGCTGGCCACTCTCTGGTCGTCACTGCGTCCAAGCGCAAGCTGCCCCAAAGGCATGTACCAGCTGCTGCGAGCGCAGGTGGGGTATTCTCTGGTCATGGACCTGCGAGCCATTGCCAGCGCCCTGGGCGGCGAGGGCGGCAGCTGCGTGGCGGTGGTGGAGCCGGCGCTGGATGTGGGCACCGTCCACCGCTTCCTGGTCAAGCACCGGGCGCCGGGCGTGCGGCGGGTGAGTGCGCTTGGCGCCAGCTGCAGTGGCAGGCGCTTGTGAACTGGCGTATGCCTCAGAGCTGGGGGTTGACTGCGGCTGATGGCCCCTGCCCCACTCACAGGACGGGACGGGAGCTTGCAGCATGGGGTGTATTACTACTTCCTACAGAGTGACACACGTACAGAGTTTAGTTGCGGTGGCCCGCTCCTGCTCCCCTGCTACTATCGGGTTGCAAGGTTGGGGGTTTGGTGGCAGCACCTATAGCGGTGTTGGGCGCTGGCATGAGGCAACCCTGCTCCGTCCCGTGGCTAGGAGTTAGCGCCAATCGTTGGCTATGAGTTGGTGCCACTTGTTGGCAACCTCACGGCAGCAGCACCAGGTGGCGGTGTGCTGCTGGAGTGCACTAGATTATCAAACTGCTCCGCTCATGCAGGCTGCGGCACCTGGACTGAGCGGCATTGTTGAGTCTCTGCTGGGCGCCCCACTAGACAAGCAACAGCAGTGCAGTGCGTGGGGCCAGCGGCCCTTGGCAGCTGAGCAGCTGGACTATGCGGTTGCGGATGCTGCCTGCCTCGTGGCGGTGCTAGGCGCCTTGCTGCGGCTGGTAGACCCTGGGCAATACCCCCTGTGTAGTGGGGGTGAGCTGGCAGCTGAGCAAAGCCACCATCAACAGCAGCAGCAGCAGGGCCACGATGGGCTGCAAGGGACAGAAGCTGCGCTTAGCCTCAATCGCCAGGCGGCAAATGGGAAAAGCCCTGTGGAGGGCAAGGGTGCCAGCAACAAGGGCTGCCCCGCATTGGGCGGCTGTGGGTGCGGCGCGGCTGACGCCCAGACTAGCGGGCCTGCATTGGGCAGCCGGGAGGGTTGGATGGCTTCTGGGGAGGACCGGTTGCAAGAGGCAGTGGATGCATGGGGTTCACGATTGGAGTTGAGCGGCGGGCAGGCAGCCAGGCGTCGGCCGGCGCGCCGAAGCAGAGCGGCCAAGTCGCGGCATGACGAACGGCAAGCCGAGCTGGACGGTAAGCTCTGGTCCTGCAAAGCGGGCTCCCTTCATTCAGCTAATGGGTTTCAGAACTCACCAGCTGTTTTCGGGGCTGGAGAGTGGGGAGGAGAGTGGTGCGACACGACTGCCCCTCGGGCTTGTCTTTCCTGGTGACAGGGCAGAGCCGACTGGAAGTTTGCGAGTGAAGCCGACCGCAAAGCACGTGCATGACTTGCTGGTGCCTGTGTGGCTGCTGCCCCTCCGCTGATGCTGCTGCTGCTCTTCTGTTGTTCTTGCCGTCCGTGTGCAGTGGCTTCCTGGCAGAGGCCCTGCTGGAGCTGCTGGCAATACGCACAGCAGGCTGGACCTTGGGGTCAAACAAGTGTGTGCTTGGTAGCTGTGCCTGTGCAGAGGGCTTCCCTGTGCATGTGCCCTGGCTGGACGCCTCCCGGACTCTGGTGGCTTCCCCACGCTTCATTTGTGACGTCATGACAGAGGGCCTGGCGCGGCAGCTGCGAATGGTGGGGTTCGATGCCGAGTCGCTGGCAGCCAGGGATAAGACCCAGCGGCATGCAATATACAGGTGGGTGGGTGCAGGGTGTGGAGGCGTGCGGAGTGCCTCAAGCCAGTGAGTGTGGCAGGGCTGTAACTGGCTCCTGCACCTAGGAGGTGTTTCAAGTGGCAGTGGGAACACAGGATATTTGAAATGCATGTCGCTGCTCCTGTCACCGGACCTGCCATTTTTGAGCCATTGCAGGCTACCCTGCCTTCCTGGTCATAGGGGGCTACTCCAGACCCAATGCTGCACGGGCACAGCAGTGCGCCTACCTGCGGGCGTGACCGCTCAACTGCGACAAGCACGCCGGCTGCTCTGTGCAGGTGCCTGGTTGAGAGGGCCGAGGAGGAGGGGCGGGTGGTGCTCACCAGAGACCAGACCTTCATCACTGCCGGGTACACCTACCAGGCTTACCTGGTGCGGGAGACCAGGTTCAGCTGTAATCATGACGACATGTCCCTTGCACGTTTTGGTGCTGACGAATGCCCTTTGGTGGGCTTATGGCGGGTCGGTGGTTGGGCGAACTGGCATGGGCTGGCAGGGGCTGTGCGTCCTGTGGGGTGGGGGGCTGGCCTGTGTGGTTGCGCTGTTGGGTTGCGCGCCCGCACTTGTGGTGATTCTTCAGAACAGATGTGGTGTGTGGTGCAGGTGCGCGCAGAGACCAAGCAGGCGCAGCTACAGGAGGTGTTGAGAGTGTTTAACCTCACCGTGGATGAGGACGGGCTCCTGTCCAGGTAAGAGGCCCTGCGCATGCTGCTTTTTGGCACGCAGAGGTATCGCTGCCTTGTTGTGCTAGCAGAGGCTGCGGGGCCCTGCATGGCTGCTGTAGGCACACAGGGGTGCTGCTCCTGCTGTCATACGCTGGCCGTTGGCAGGCCCATGCCATCCATGATGGCTTTTTGGGTGGTCAGGTGTGGCCCTGCGGTGACACAGATGGCTTGGTGTTTGGTCGCTGGAGCGGCCGCTGCTCTGACCGTCCTTGCCACAATTGCGCAGGTGTGGCAAGTGTAATGGCAAGTTTATACCGGAGGCGCGGGGGCCCCAGGAGTTGCCGCAAGGCCATGGGGTGCCGGAGGGCATCAGGGCGCATCACGAGGAGTTCTGGGTGTGCGCCCAGTGCCAAGCGGTCTACTGGAAAGGTGGGTGGGGCGTGGTGCCTGCGAAGGTGACAGTGGGGGACCTGCACCCTGGGTAGTGTGGGGTGTTCAGTCCCTGGAACCTGTCGCACTCTCCCAGGGTGGACTTGTTGTTGTTGGATATAGTGTTTGTAAAAGTCCACCCACGCCTCAGGGCCATCTTGCACACTGCAGCCTTGCTTGATCTCTTATGGTGTCTTGGGGAGTCAGCGGAACTGACTGTAAATGACTGTTGTGGCTGGACCCTCACTGCTTGCAGGGAACCAGTATGGGCATGCCATGGAGCGGCTGTCAGGGATGCTGGCTAGCTTAAACATGCGGTGAAAACCTCTGGCTATCTCTTACGTGCTGGCTGCCTGGCTGGCTGGTTTGCGAGGTCGTCAATAGTGAACATGTTTGAGGATATGTGCACATGGTATATGTGTTTTACGAATCTCATGATGTAATGAACCTAGAGCACCTTTCGCACCAGAAAGTTAGGTAGTCGGAAGCATGGTGGACGGAAATGGTTGCTACTTAAAGCTGCAAGCCAACGATTTGGCAACGCGCCGCCCTCCGCCGCCATCCGGTGCAGCCGCCCGGAAGGTGCCTATCAGATTGTAGGAAAAAGGCCACTGTGCACAAATGCATCGCCCGTGATCTCTCAGCACAGCAGGGTAGCCAGACGGAACGCGACTTATTGGGCGTGGAAGTAGCGAGCCTGTAGATAAAGCGCCATAACCGCAGGTTCCTGCTGTAACTTCTCGTCGCCTCTTCCAGTTCCCTATCCAACCGTGACTAGCCAATACCTATCAACCATGATGCTTGCCCGCACCCTCGTTGTTGCGCCCCAGGCGCCTGCTGTCCGTCGGCCAGGCCAGGCAAAGAGCAGGGTGGCACGCCGCGGTGTTGTTACCTTTGCCGAGTCTGAGAAGGTGAGGGTGCCTCGGTAATCCTGCATTACCCACACACTTATGTGACCTGTTGCCGGATCCACTCCGATCACTCGGCGCTCGAGCCGCCAGCAGAGGCCACTGACGACCAGTTGGGGTGCACTGCTGCAGCAAGACAAGAACCTCCTAGAGAAGGCACAGGACTTCATCTTTGAGGGTGCGTCAGAACCCGCTGAGAGGGCACCAGGTGACTTTGACAAGACAAAGCGCAGCGCCCGGGATGACGACCCCGTGGACTACAGGTGTGTATTACTGAGTTGCTGGTTATGGGGGGATTTGCAGTCACTAGCCGGTGCGGGTAGTGGTTCGGGCAGTGGGCTTTTATGAGTTGAGAGTGCCAGGTGTCTTCAGTTGGCTGATGTCTGCGGCTGTTCAGTTGGCTGCAGTACCCTGGGTACGACAGAAGCTGCCAATGCTTGCAGACCTGGTATGTGATTTGCGCTATGCACACAGGGCCCTGGGAGCACTATTTTGCCAAGAAACTGCGGGGTACATTGCTGGATGGCCCATGCACACATATGGGGGGCCCCTTAGTGGCGCGAGCGGTCAGGTCTACAGCCTATTTGTTCCCTCCTGATCATGCTATCCCTGACCTGAACCTCTGCAGGAAGACTGAGAACCGTACCATCGACCAGGCTGAGACTTACGCAACGGGCATTAAGGAGGTGTGTTGGAATAGGCAATGCTAGGTCCCTTCTGCATCCGCGAACATGAGGTTGCGCGTTCTGCTTGTCAGCAGCACCGTGTCGTCCTTCATATCTCTGCACCAAGTGACTCGTCTACATTCAAAGTCTTGATCGGAAGAAGAAGTTTCGATTCAGACTACTCCAGGCCTGTGTATGGCGTGTAGGCTTTTGAGCCTACAGAAGCCGACCTATATGAAAGGCAATGCTTCGCTTTCCCTTAGCAAGACTGGCTCGGTCTGACTCAGTCGGGTGGCTGGCGGGGATGCTACCAAGCTTGGGGCGATATTCATCACCACCGCGCCGAGGGAATGTGTAGGGCTTCGCTTGACATGAACGCTGCCCAAGCCATGCTCCACGGGTGTACTGCAGGATGCGTATGAGACCATCAAGGAGCGCAACGTGAAGAACTTTGGCCAGAACGACAATGATGAGTACGAGGGCGGGCGGGCACCCGTGTGGGAGCCAGCTGATGCTGCTCGCGACATGAATGAGGGCAATATGTCTGAGGTTGCGGAGATCAACAAGGGAGACGACAAGGTGGGTGGGCGGCCTTGCTGGGACCAGTGGGCAGGAGTGGGTGGGAGCAGCACGGCCAGGCCTTGTGTGTGCTGCATGGCCTTTGAGTGCAAGGTGCTGCCGGGGATTGCTGTGAAGGCCAGGGAGCACAAGTGGAATTGAAAAGGTGTGGGCACTGACAGCTGTGTGCCGCATTACATGTAGGCTGCTCCTTGTAGTGATCTTGCATTTCCCAAGTGTTTGCACATGCGGGCTGCGTTCGGACATGCCATCAACACATCATGCAAGTCAACTCTGCTCTTGTCTGTGCGCAGGGCAACATGACAGGCCCCGCAGACAAGGACTTGAGGCAGGAGAAGAAGTGAGAGCTGCCCCAGGAGTTGTTGGTCTCGGCTGTAATTGCTTTTTTGTATGAAGGGCTATTGCTACCTATTCATTGCACGGTGACTTGCTGTTGGCGCTGCTCCTCTCCTTGCGACTTGGTATTTGTTCGCAATAGTTTGTAGGAGAGTCTTTTTCATTGACACATGGTAAAGTTTTGCCGAGAAGATTGTCGGTTTTGGAACGACTGTAGAGCCTGCATGTGCAGGTCTGTTCTGTGGATATGTAACCACTGTAACAGCGGGATTCGTGCCAAGGATAGTGGTGTCAAGATGTTGAATGGCATGCAGTATCCCAACTGAGTGTGTGCCTTTCCTTGTGCACCTGAAAACGACTTGGCATTGCTTGTCATAGCATGGCACAGGCTTGAAGCAAAGCCTCTATGCAGGTGGCTCAACCTTAAGTCCTAGCACATCCTACATTGCAGCTGGTGCAACAAGCCGACCTGGAAGGCAGACCTTCAATACTCTCTACTGTGTCAGGCACACCCTATACTTTTCCTTGGCCCACCTTGAGGGATGCACAGCAGCATGCTCAGCTCAGATGCCGGTACGCTGTTAGACTACACTATTGTCAGAATCAGGGCCAAACCAAAGCCAAACTCTATACAACCATGTCAGTACAATTTGCCCCTACCTCCTCTTTGTTCACATTGCCGACCCACCTATACCAACTAGGATGGGATGCCTGCGCACGAAATGTAAAACGTGAATTGCAGACAACTACTGGCCACATAGCATTTGGCACTGTTTCTCATTAGTGACCACTCTCTGCTCACGATCAACCCTGCCTATGAGGGTGACCATGGCACACAAACGTCGCATAAAACGACATCCAGCCGCCCCAGTTTCTTTCCAATCGTTTCTTCACCACCTGCCACAGTCAACAAACGCAGAGCACTAAACTCAGGTTTGTCATCCTTCATTCCAGAACGTGTCATAGGTGATTGCCTTCATTGCTGACCTATGATTGCGAGTCGCTAAGTGGTGCATCAACTTGGACTGGACAATTGTTCTGTATTATACACGCTCCTCAGGACATGCCCCTGCCGCCATATATGAGTTATGCAGGACTATAATTGGATTCAAGTCAGACGGACCCCAAAGGAACGTCTCTCTCCAACTGAGCTCTAGTAGATGCCTACCTCCAATGTGAGCCTCATACAGCAACCAGACCACCCTGGCACACCACTCAATCCACAAAACTCGCAGAGGCTACTAGATTGCTCCTACCTGGCGCCTCCACACAACAGAGTTTGTGGTCCTGATACCCATTTCGAAGACCCCCAGGCATCTACCTGCGGACGCTCACTTGCTCCACTGCTACGGCAGAACGTGCAGTGCAGCTACGAGCCCTTGTTGCCCTTGGCCACATGCAGCCGCTTGTGAGCATCCCGGGTAAACATGGAGGCCAGGTCTTCTGTTGCTACGTTAGCCCGCCCTCGCAGCTGCGGGGGCAGCAGCACCCCTTGCGGAGGCTTCCCTCCAGCCACGCTGGCAGCCCCGCCGCTACGCGCCACCTTGGGCTGTGAGGCTAGCGGGTTGGGCAGCGACCCAAAGTGGCTGGTCGGCGTGCTGCGCTTCCCACCGGTTAGGGACTGCTGTGCATGCGCAGCAGGCAGCGCTGCGGCAGCAGGACCACCTGACAGTAGCTCTGCCGCACTGGGCAAGGCAGGGCCAGCTGGGTGTGCGGTGGCCATAGGGTCTCTATGCGCTGCTGGCTCCGAAGGAAACCCCTGCTGTTGAAGAGGTGTTTTGCCCTCCCTCTGCTGCTCGTGCTGCTCGTCATCAGAATCTTCATAATCCACCAGGCCCAACATGGCACGATGTCCAAGGTCGTCCAATGCTTAGGTGCTGTTATAAGCTAATCTTCAGCATAAGCTGCATGCAAGACACATTTGAAAAAAAAGTTGGTGTAGCCTGCAGGTTTGGAGGATACAGATCGAGTCCATCGCACCGCATCCTTGGTCCAATCAATAAGCGCGCACCTGGCTTGCTAATGCAGCATCTCGAGATAAGTACACCATTGTGATTGCCTTCTTACCACAACTGTGATGTGAATGGACGGCCCACCCTCCATGGTCGCATCACGCGCAGCAGGGCGACGATATCCATTCCGTTCGAAAGCATAGACCCGACAGTGGATGCAGTGTCCTTTCCATTTGCACAGGTCGCTGCTGCGGCGCGTCGGGTGTCGAAGGGGAATGCGCCGTCATTGCTAAGGGACACCCGGCCTAACTTGGTTTTGGGCAGCAGGTATACCAACAGTATATCCGTGTGCCACACTTGATGGTGGGCAGGGAACCTAACGGGGGTTTAGCACTACCCCCAGCGCCCCTAGCTTCCGTGACTGCACAGCTGGCTCTGGGCAGCAGGCAAGCACTGGTACCCAGCACCTTGCAGCTTGGCTTTCCAGATGTGCAGCCAGGCAGTCTGCGGCAACAGCCTGCAGTGTGCAGCAGCTCCGGGCAGCCACCAAGCGGCAAGAGTAACAGCAGCTGCAGGGACGCCAGCAAATCGCATGGCGGCGGTGGCAGGGCGAGCTTCAACTTTGGCCGGAGAGCATTCGGACTCAGTATAGGAGCAGGGGCTGGGGCAGGCGCCTTCCTGGTGCGGATACTTGTGGATACTCTGTTGAAAGCACCACTTCTTGAACACTATGTGTCTGAGTGCCCCACTTTGGTATGCAACAATACCACAATGCGGAGCCTTGATATTAAGAGTTACTCACTCCCAACACCGTAACCACTCCCTCGTGCAGCTCAGCAAGCCTTGAGAATATGTTTAGTTGCGCTGCAGTTTGGTGGCGGCGGCATAGCACGTGCTGCCCCGCTGTGGCCCCTGGCATGCGTGTCCAAGGGCAGCGGCATGAAGGAGGGCCGGCGGCCGCGCATACTGATACTCATGTCAGACACTGGGGGCGGGCACAGGGCCAGCGCGGAGGCCCTGAAAGCCGGGTTTGAGGAGCAGTTTGGGGATAAGTTTGAGGTGGGTGGGTGATGATGGTTGTGCATGAGGGATATGTGTTCTATATGTGGGTAATGCCAGTGATGTTCCTTTACGCTGTTTACGGGGCATCCAGGGTGGGACTGTTAGGTTTGGACCTGCAATACCTGGACTGCTGGGAAGGCTTTCCAGTGCAGCTGCCGCAGCTGCTGCTGCCAACACCTAGAAATGTAATTTCCTTGTGTCTACAAGGAAACGCTTGAGCTGGTCACAGGGAAGGCTCGCTGTCCATACCCGGCATGCAGATAGACGTGTGCGACATCTGGACACATTACACGCCCTGGCCCTGCAACCAGCTGCCCAAGACGTACTCCTTTATGGTCAAGTACTCGGTGCTTTGGCGGCTCAAGTAAGTGGGCCAGCGGCTGTGCATGTCTCATAGGAAGCGCACCTGCCAGCTCACCGAGCTGCCTCTCTCTTGTTTTGTTCTTCTGTTTGCCAACCCAAAGTATTTGGATTCAACGCTGCTGCTCTGGAGCTGTATCAGCACCAATGTTGCACCCCAAGTCGGCCTGGCCTAGCATGCATCCTTGTAGCTCAGGATAGGGCGCTGTTGAACAGCGTCACAGACAAATTGGGGCACCCAGCTTCACTATTTGGTTCTCAGCTGGCTGGCAGTCCTGAGCCTCGTTCATCCTCCTTTCCATGCATATGACTTGGTCATTGCAGTACGTGTCGGGATGGCCAATGCGGCCGCTGAGACTTGCCCAAAATCTGCTGACTGCCTGAACGATGCACAGTGCACCAGGCCACCTGCCTCTGCCTGCCTGCAGCTTCAACACCACGCAGCCGCGGCTGGTGCACGTGCCCATTACCACGGCCGCCTCGGCGCTGATTGGGCGTGAGGTGTCGCGCTGCTACGAGCACTTTCAGCCGGACCTGGTGGTGTCGGTGCACCCCCTCATGCAGGTGGGTTAGTCACCCGGTAGACTAAGCTGTTAGTCACCCCCTACCAGCCTGTCCTGCTGCGCTTCCGCACACGCGAAGCGGCAGGACAGGTTGGGGGCGTATGTGGTCGGCCCTGTGGGTGATTTCCTACCCCTCACTAGAGACTTGGCGCCGGAACACTTGGCTTGCATGTCCGTGCCAGAATAAGGCATATACATCGTTGGTAGTCACTCTGCCGGAAGCCGAGGGCGACAGGACGACCCATGCCCGGAGCACCCTCGCCGGTGCCTCGCCCCCAGCCGAGCCCCCAGCAGCCAGCAGCACCACGAAGCACCCCAGGTGGCGTGCTTCTCAGCACAAGGGTAACCACTCCCACCCCCCCTCGCTGGCCGCAGCATGTGCCGGTGCGCATCCTCAAGCAGCGCATCCGGCGGGGGCTCCAGAAGCCCACCAACTTTGCCACCGTGGTGACCGACCTCACGCGCTGCCACAACACCTGGTTCCACCCCAAGGTGGACCGCTGCTATGTGGCCACGCCCATCCAGAAGCAGCAGGCCCTGCGCCTGAACATGAAGGTGGGCCAGTGGGTGGAAGCAAGAATCCCTGATGCTGCCCCAACAGCCGCTACTGGTACCTGACCATGCCCATCACAAAGCAGGGGATGTGAATGTGGGTCGCTGACTGGCATGGCGGGGTGGGTAGGGTTTTCTCTTTCTTTCCTTGGTGTGGGTGGGTGGGTGGGTGGGTGGGTGCA
>BBXU01002268.1:0-13210 GCA_001598975.1 Parachlorella kessleri
GGGGTTTATGGATGCATCTGTGGATGCGCTGCAATGAACAGCAATGTGCAGAGGCAGGTAGAGGCACATCTTCCCTCCCGCAGAGCGGGCCCCCCCGCTCTCACTTTGTCACAGTCCGCTACGCCTTTCTCCTAGCGTGCAGGAGGAGCAGCTACGGCTGTTTGGGCTGCCCATCCGCCCCGCCTTCAGCCGGCAGTACCCGCCCAAGCGCAGCCTGCGGGCGCAGCTGGGCATGGACCTGGACACGCCCGCGGTGCTGCTGGTGGGGGGCGGCGAGGGCATGGGGCCGGTGGAGAAAACGGTGGAGGGCGTGGCGCAGGTGAGGGTGGGGCCTGTGGGCCGCCGTGTACATCGTGTTGGTCATGGCTGAACGGGGCGCGGAGGGCATGGGGTCCGGCGGAGACAGCGGTACAGGGCATGGCGCAGGGGTTGGGACCGTGACGGGGATGTGGCAATGGGAATAAGGGAGACCAGGCGCCACGAGGGGGAAGCAACTGTGAGGCGGCATTGGTCTGCATACCGGTTATCCTTGTGGCTGGTGCGGGCTGGCTGGCTGGTGCCTGGCTTGCCGTCTGAGGCTTCACGCAGGCTGCCAGGGCGGGCGGACGAGCAGGAGGCCGGTGGGCGTTGCCATGGGCATGGCCAGCTTGACATCTAGCAATTGCGGTGGTGGTCATCCCCCCCCCCACACACACCACCACACACACACACACGCCACCACCACCACCCCACACCCACACTGCTGCCCCGCCCCGCCCCCGCTCCACAGGTGGTAGGAGCTGCGTGCCAGCTGGTTGTGATCTGTGGCAGGAACACACGGCTGGCGGAGCGGCTGCAGAAAAGGTGAGCGGCCCGGCCCGCTTCTCTGCCCTACAGCACGACCGGGTGGCTGGGGGCGGGCGTTCTGGCCTGCTGGGAGAGCGGAGCTGTGCTGTACTGCGTCGTGCTGTGCTACCAATGGTCGATACTTGAATAGTGCACACTGGGCTGGGTGGCCGTGCCCACAGAGGAGTCCAGTTGGCTCCCTTTCAGTGCCTTCCCCGTCCCGCCTGACGCTTTGGAAGCCCTACCGACTCTGCCCTTTTCGCTAAGAGCGCCACAGACTTGCAGCAGCTGCCGGGCTTACTGGCTCACACTGGCCAAGGTTCTGAGCCCGTTGGACTTGCATGTTTACCAACCCGAGCTACTGCTGGTGCCCCCGGGTTCCCAGGGAGTACCCTCCCGGCATGAAGGTGCTGGTGCTGGGCTTTGTGACCAACATGGCCGAGATCATGAGCGCCTGCGACGTCATCATTACTAAGGCAGGCCCCGGCACCATCATGGAGGCGCTCATCTGCGGGCTGCCGCTGGTGCTCAACGCGTTTGTGCCCTGCCAGGAGGAGGGCAACATACCCTACGTCGTGGATAGCAAGGTGGGCGGGGCGGGGTGGGCCGGGTGCGTCAGGTAGCGGGGTGTCTGCTGCTGGCATGGCTGCTGAGCTTTCCTGCTGCTGTGGAGGCCCATGCCTTGGCTGTGGCGCAGGTGGTGCAAGTGGCTGTGGGCTGATCTGTTCGTCTTCTTCCCAGTGCTCAGCAGCATGAACCTTTGCTTGCAAGGCGTACTCCCTAGTCCCTTTTGGATGATGTCTGCCTATGTACGCGCTAGGTTGTCGAGACTTGCGAACTCGGTATTATACTTCTGCTGTGCTGCTGCTGTCCGGCTCGCACCCCTGCTCTCAATGCCTTCCGGCCTTGCCATGCTCGGTCTCCGCCCTCTCCTCTCGCCGAACTTTCCATCCCTATCTCCCGTGCTCCCAACCCCAGCCGTGCTTCATCCTGCCTCCATAACATCACGCATCCCAAACACCCCGCCCGCAGGTGGGTGTGTTTGAGCGCGACCCCTTCCGTGCCGCCGCCCTCATCCGCGACTGGCTCACCGACCGCCGCGGCGAGCTGGAGGCCATGGCCGCGCGCGCCAAGGCCCTGGGGCAGCCCCACGCGCTGGCCAATATCGTGGGGGACCTGGCCACGCTGGTGCGGGGGGCGGGGCACGATGACCGACCCACAGCCGCTGGGCATGAGCTGTCGGCCGGCTATGCGGCCTAGGGCACTAGGGCCTTGTTCAAGTGGCCGCATTGGGTATGGCACCTCTGCGTCCGTTTGGCGTGAGCTGGCAATGCGGTTGGCTATGTGGATGTGCTGCGTGGAAGGCGACATGGATGGGAGAGAAGTACCGAGGCAGTGGCGGCGGGATGGTACACCGAAGTTGGGAGTCACTGCAAGGGTGAGCTGGTTTGAAGGGAGCCGAGGGACGACTCGGGAGAGTGGCGGGTGTTGCGGTGGTATGGGGTATGTGAACCCGGTAGGTACCGTAGCTGTGGCGGTGGTGCCCTAAGCCAGGGAGTGCCACTGCATGGAACCGGTGCTTGTTTTCCTGGCTCTAGGGTGGCAGTGCTTGATGATCTGGACGCCTAGAGGTGTAGACAGGTGTTATGTGGTGTGAGACTTCTCAGACGTGCAGTAGGGGTTGGTGGGATACACAGAGAGGGTTTGATGGTTGGCGGGGCCGACTTTTTGCGAGGAATGGGCCAGGGTTGTTGGTGGCCTGAAGGCAGCAAGCGCGGTCGTGGCGGACAGTGGCAAACTGGGTCAAGTACACAGCTTGTCGTTGTGGTGGGGTGGCACGTACTTTGCTTCGTGGGCTTAGTGAAGTAACTTGGAGCTCCCTTTGTTGAGACCGGCTTGCAAACCTTTTTCACTTAATCAGCTTTACGTGGGTGGTGGCAGAGAGGTGTATTCATCCATATCATGCACGCCAATGTGCAGTCTTGTTTGACCTTGCCCCAGATCCACAGCAAGCTCATCTTGCCAGACTGGATCTGTCAGCCGGTGGCGCACTGCCCTTTGATGCTGGGGGGCTTACGTCCAGTGCTGAGCCCACCTGATTCCTGTTGTAATGATTATCCGGGAGTACCTTTCCATTCAGCTGCAATGAAGTTAAAACATATCTTAGCTTATCTGGGGGAGAGAACTACTGGCTCAGAACTCAGGCAAGACGCAGGCTCATTCTGCATCCAGCCCTGTCAGTTCCATCCAGTCCAGTCCAGCTTTAGTCCCTGTTCGCACGACCTGCTACCCATGCTATTATAATTATCGAGTAGTCCATGAGTCTTTATTGAGGGTTGCAGGGAATGCGAGCAGGGATGAGGTATCGGGATACTGGGCTGACAGGGTGGAATGCAGGATGAGCCTGAGTCTGCCAGGCTTTTCCGCGAGCGACTGATGGCCTCCCGAATTCTTTTCTTCATATGCTAGGGGCCCACCCGGCCCAAATATATACAGGCTAATCTGCAGGGCCCGCTGAGAGTCCGGGCTCGCCGCCAGCGGATAGCCTACCGGCGCTGCTTTAGGTCGATGGCTGTGGCATGGTGGCTGTGGAGTTTGTGACAATATTATTTCCAATAGTGGCTACCACGTCCAGTGTAGCGATGGCGGCGCCTAGCCACATGACACCCCAGTACACATCGTGTTGTTAGAAAGCCCCTTTTACACTTGCAACCAGCCAAAACGCTTCCCAGGCTTTTGTACATCCTAACCCACCATATGCGAAACTGCGTCCGGATGGCGGGGAGGTCCTTGACAGAGCTTCCTCAACTTGGACGGCCACTGCTGGCGTGAAGAATATCATATAGTGTAGGGTTGGTTGTTTCTTAGCAGTAGCCTGCGCGATGGAGGGGCTGCTGCATGCAAGCTCTCGGGCCAAGCTTGGCCGCCCAATTTAAATTAGCTGCCCCAGAAAGCCTATTCAACTAGCTTTGATGGAGGAACAGGGAGAGGCCGGCAGTGTGTTCGGAAGTGAAAGCGAGCCTGGTCAAGAATCGCAGCATCTTGCCGAGCAAGGGGCCGGTCCTCAAGCTGCAGACTCCGTCAACTACGGGGCGCAGAGCCCTGTAAGTGTAATTGCAGGCCTTAAACGTGCCTGACTCTTTCAAATGGCGGCACGTCACCGAAGCCTGGCTGTGCTACAAGTATGCATCCCTTGTGAGTGGGTGCAAAGGCTTTGCCTGCAGCGAGTGCCACGGAGCCAGATCAGCAGAGCATATCCCGGACAGATGCTGGGCTACGCTGAGCGTACCTCGGCAGTCCTTTCTGGGCTCTCTGGCGACGATGAAACTGCGCTGTCCGCTGCTGAGGTGGCAGGTGCGGAGAACCTCAGCTGGCTGCCTGCGCCAGCAGCTGCCCTACGCGCTCTGCCTCAGTATGTAGCCCAAGCTGCCGCAACTGCTCAGTGTGCCATGTGCTCTAATAACTTGCTGCAGGCGAGCACACTTCAAACCCGCTGCTGCCCGCTGCTGCCCAGCCAGCAGCGGGCGTTGCTGCCGGTCCAACGGCGGCCGGGCTACTTCCTGGGTATGCAGCAGTGCAGCCAGTGGCAGTTATGGCAGGGCCAGCTCCCACGCCTGAAGCAGGTGCAGATGACCCCCTCTCCCCGCCAGACTCGACGTCGCCCATATACCGGGCCAACAGTGTGGTGTCGCACACCGCTGCTCCACTCAGGCTGCCGCCGCTCAAGCGGCCTGGAGACACGCCGATGTCAGCACTAACTGTTCCGAACGCACTAATGGGCGCAAGCCCGAGCACCAGCAGGGTCGAGGTGAGTCGGAAGGTGAAGGCTGCCTGAGAGCACGGTTCGTGTCAGCGGCCGTACCTGCCCCAGCCGCCCCAACTGGTGGGTGGAGCTTTGCTTCCTTGCGTGACTAAGTGTGTGTACACATCAAGTTGGAGTGGGCTGTTGGCTTTGAGAAGTCACTATAACAGGGTTTTGTCGTTTCGTTAGACACCCATGTGCTGTGGTGGTCCATTGCAGTTGTCTCACCGTGTCGCTGTTGGACCCCCTGGCGGACGCTCCTTGGCACCCCGGCCTTATCACTCCCGGCCAGGATCTTCCCAGGCCCAGCAGCAGCAGCAGCAGTCAGCAGCGGGACTGCCAGGCCCTTCCTACGTCTCCCTGTCCCGTGCCACCACTCAGCCACAGCCCCTGACGCCTGCTGGCCCTCTGCCTAGCACATTGGGCTTGGCACTTGGAGCGGCGCCTGTGCTCGCCTTTCAACCGCACGCCTCCACTTCGCCGCTGACACCAGCTTCTGCGCCTGCCGCCACTGTTGCTTCACACCCGGCGGCGCAGCATGGCCCTGCTTCCAACCTGGCTGCCTTGATGGGGCTAGCCGCCAGTATGGGGGTGTCCCTGGAGTTGCTGCAGGCGCAGGGGTCCGTCATCAACGGAGGCCCGGCGCAGGGCTCCCATGCACCCCTGGCTCAGCAGGCGGAAGCGCTGCAGAACATTGCGGCCGCGCTGCAGGCACAAGCATCTGTTATTTTAGAGCAGCAGCAACAGCAGCAGCAGCAGGGACAGGGAGGAGCGGAGGGGCGGCAGGTGCTACCTGGTGCTACAGCCGTGCCCGCAGCAGCCTCCGCTGCGCCAGCCTCGCTGTTGCCGCCTGCATGGCAGCGGGCACGGCAGGACTCAAGGACAGCCTTATTGCAGCAGGCGCAGCCGCAAACCGCTGTCCTTGAGGGTTCTGCTGGTGGAGGTGCATCCTTGTATAGCCTGCCAGACCTAGTTGGGGCTTCTACCATCCAGGGCCACCCCTGGCCGCTGCCCTCCCCCGCCGCGGCAGCTCCGGCCTGCCGCGGTGGCCCACTTGGGACGGCGCCAACGCTCGTCAGCGGAGTGGCGCCTGGCGCGCCTCGCACCGCAGCAAGTCCTGCTGACTTGCAGCATGTCCAAGCTGCAGCAGAAACCCGTGCCGGTGGCAGCGGCGAGGGGCCAAGCAGTGACCAGAGGCCCGGCAGTGGGACTGCTCGTGATGGCTCCACTAGCCCTACTGGCGCCTGGGCAGCAGCCAGCAGGAGCAGGCTGGAGCTGAGGCCCATGCCTGCCGGCGCAGGTGCGCCGGCGCAAACTCCTGCCTCTTCAATGGTTCGAGGCCAGAGCCGGCCACCCATCGCAGCACACCAGCGTCAGTCAGAGCAGCCTCCTCCTCAAGCATCTGGCGGTAGCCAGCGTTTTGGCCGTGCACCTGAGCCTGCGGGTCCCTCTGGTGGGCAGGCACGACCCATGCGTAGTCTCGGTGGGGTGCTTGCCCTAGGCGGAGCCCCAGGCGGCATGCCGTCCACCGATGCTGCCGCCATTGGCGGTAACTTGGGCACTGAGGACTGGCCGAATGATGGCATGGAGGTGCAGCAGGCCGCGCCCGCACCAGGCGCCTTGGCGGGCACGCCCGCTGCGGCGGCTAGTGGTTCACTGGGCAAGGGGACACAACGTCAAGACCAGCAACAGCAGCTCTCAGGAGGGGATGGCATGCAGCCGGGCCCTGGCAGCTTGGTTGGCCATGCTGGCCTGGCGCTGGGCGAGCTGCCTCCTGCACCACATGGAGCAGCTTCCGTAATGGCGACCCTTGTGTCCTCAGGGCAGCAGTCAGATGTTGAGAGCGAGATCTCAGGCATGCAGAGAGCTGCGTCAGGTGGGTAAATGCTGTGTGCTGGGCCGCTTTGGCGAGCCGTTGTCATAAGGCAGCAGGGCATCTGTGCCTCATAGTTACCTTGCTGTGAGGTGTTGGAGTATGTCCGCAATTTGGCAAATGGTATTCGCAAGTTGCCTTTTCCTGTAAGCGCAAAGCACAACATGCATTTCTTACACCGAGGCTGTAGTGACCCTGCTTAGTGAGCTATAGCAGCAATAGCTAAAGTTTGTGTGGTGCAGGGCCACAGCAGCAGCCTGCCATGGGCGCCGAGGTGCAGTCACCGCTGCCCTCCATGCAGCCAGCTGCTGCCACTACTAATGCCCGCATGGGCCTCAGTCTGGTGGCAGCAACTGCAAGCCAGCCCCCACCCCGGCAGGCGGCAGAGCATGCGCAGCGATCGCAGGCACGGCCAGGGAGGAGCGAGTCGGGGCAGTCACCGCCCGGCCAGGGCGCGGCAGGCAGCCGCCTGGCTACTGTGGAGACCGCAGCTGACGACGATGCGGCAGGGGGCAGCGTGGACATGACCTGCCCTGCCTGGCGCGATCAGCAGCACCGGCCGGCCACCTCTGCACCTGTAGCTGGCAGCGCGCCGGCTGGTCACACGCCAGCGGGGCTGGCAGCTGAGCACGCGCTACCACAGCCGCATGCGGCTCAGCAGCATGGGGGTCACGCCCAGCAGCATGGGGGTCTGCAGCCTGCCTCCAGTGCGCCCATGGTACTGCCTGGGCAGCCAGCTGAGCTGGGGCAGCCGCAGCCCGCCATGAGTGTGTCACTCTCTGCCCAATGTGATGGCCCAGGTGCCCCAGGTGTGTGCACGAAAGTAGCAAAGGGTGGCTCCTCACTGCTGCCCACATTACCAACTGGCGCATCGTTGGCGCGCTGCCATGTTGTTGCCTGAGCATAATGCCTCGTGGGATCCATCATCCAGAAGCGACCTAACCCACACTTACATAGCGCAGAAAGTGAACAGGCCCGTTGCTTAGTTAGCTTGTAAACGGCTAGTTTCGGGCAGGTGTTCCGTGGTAGTGCAAGGCCCAGCATGCAACTGCTGGTGTCCTGATGCAGGGCACTTTGCGGAGCACAACCCAGGTGTGCCCCAGGCACAGAGTAGCGCGTTCATGTTTCGGCGCCAACACCGCACCAGCTGGGAGGTTGACAACATGCCAGCGGAACCCGCAGCCCCTCCAGTGGGTACGTGGCCGGCTTAACCCGTCTCCCTAGTGAAGCCTGTTCGGCCTAGCTACACTTCCAGGCTGATTTTCTCGATGTATGCTTTGAAAGAGCACTGGACTGTTCTGCCAGATACTGCCTGTATCAGCAATGAAAGATCTTGGGCTGATGTGCACGTGTGAGCCCTTGCTGTTTCACAGGAGCCCCTGCGGAGGGTCAAGGCGAGCAGACGGTGCAGGAAGGGCAGCCGTCCCCTGAGGAGGGACAAGGGGAGCAGGCAGGCGGCAGCCCAGCTGTCAGCGCAGGGACTGCCCGCGGAACCATACTGGCAGGGCAAGCCCACTCCATCCTCACAACTGCTGCAGCAGGTAGGCGGCTGCGCTTGCATGGATCACCCATGCATTCTAGCTGATGCTCGGGCATCTGATGGGGGGAGGGGGGGCATCAGCTGAGGGTGTGGCTGTCCACGGCACTTTGACCGCGAGGTGTGTCGATAGGCAAGTGCTGCTCGCAGGGGGTTCGAATAAGCAGAGAAGGGGCAGCCGCGAGCATGGCACCCCAGGGTGCTTTGGGAGATCCTTAAGCTGAGGGCACTGCATTGTACGGGGGTTGGGTTTTGATGTGCGGGTCCGCATGGTGGCTAGGCGATTCATATGGATGTTTGCCGGACCGCAGGTGAAGGAGAGCAGGGTGAGGTTGGTGAGGACGGAGAGGCTTTGAGCCCCTTGGTGGTTGGGAAAGCTTTGGCAGCACACATGGAGAACAGCACAGCAGGTAGGCATGGCGGGAAGCTTCTCCTTGTGAAGAGTGCAACGGCCACGCAGTCATTTCTGCACTTCCCATTGATCTTTATCGTTGGCTAATGCATGGGTGGCAGCCTCACCTTTGGCCGGGTTTTTGTGACGTGGTTTGCGCATGGTTTGTGCAGGGCGGTACAAAACGCGGTACCCTGTAGGAGCGGCCTCGCCTGTGGCCGCACCCCAAGCAGCAGCCCCACACATTCCTAGCAGCCCTTACCAGCTTGCATACGCGACTAACGGTGCAGCCGGCACATCCCGGCGCACAGCACCTGGTGCGGTGCCGCCCGTAGAGGCAATGGATTACAGCACCATGGCACAGGATGTGGGCGGCCCCACTGCTGGGGAGGTCCCCGAGCTGACGTTGCTGTCAGGTCAGCAGCCTACCACAACATGGCGTCAGCAGCGGCAGCAACAGGGTGGAGGAGCGCTGAGCTCTGACACGGCAGGGGCAGTGCTGCTTGGCGCCGGGCTGGGCACGGCGGAAGAGTCGGTGCAAGCCAACGGCGAGGCTCTGGCGGAGGGCACCGGAACGCCATGCGACGCCGCAAAGTCACCTGCTGCTGCTGCTGGCACGACTCCAGAGGAACTGCAGAATGGGCATGCGGTGGGGTTGCCAGATGGTGCTGCTGGTCCGGGTGCGGGTGAGGGCACCTCCCAGCAGGAGGCTATGAACTATGCTAGCAGCATCGTCCTGGGCAACGGTGTCGTGGCCGGGGGCAGGGATGGCGCAGCAGCTGCGTCAGCCGCAGCAGGCGGAGGCAGCGAACTGACCTCGCCGCCATCCCGGACAACCTCGACGCTGGGCAAGCGGCGACAGCAGAGCAAGCGCAAGCGCGGCAGTGAGTAGCAGCATGAAACTTGCTGGGCGCGGGGGGGGGGGGGGGGGGGGTGCTACTTGATGTCCTTTCCTGGGTGCGAGCGCAAGTGGCTTGCAGTCTGTCGCTAGGCCCATGCCTCATGCTGTGCTTGCCATAACCATCCGTCTTTGTGACACCAAGGAAGTATGGCTGTGTTCTGACATTGACGAGTACTGTGTTTAGACAGTGTACTTGCAGCGTAAAGGTTGTAGTTGTAGGGGGGCCCCCTTGTCAGTAAGTGAGGTTGTACGCACATATACTATGGCTGTGGTTCAACTGCTTGTGTTGCTGCATTTTTTCTCGAGTCTCCTTTCCTAGTTTCCCTAAGTGTGTGTGGGGATTTTGCACTGTTGGGTATGAGTGCAGGTTGATATCTTGTGGTTGCACGCCACATAGTTCGGTGTATATCCTCTTTTTTTGTTGCTTTATTCGATCAGAAAGTGACACGCTGGATGTGGTATGGCAGGGTGTCTAAAGACGGACAAGTTGCCAGCTTGGAAGCTGACCTGGCGGCAACGTGGCATTTCGGGTCTCTGCCTCGCCAAGCAGCAGAAGTGGGGTAGTTCTTCTTTGCAACGACCTTAACGCGTAGAGCAGCTTCCAGATGACCGCTCGTCACTCTGTTTGCAAAGTTCCCTTCATGTGTTGCGTGGGGAAGGCTGATTACGAAAAGGCAATGGACGTACCTTCAGGCGCCTGCTCCTCCTTCTCACCCTTTGCACAGCAGCAGTCACGTCGCAGCCCCTCTCCCCATGAAATACCATGGTGAGTGGTCAATACCAATGTCGTTCGTGGGTTGCTGGTCTTTGCACGGCCTGCGGCGAGGTTGCTTGTACTGTCTGTAAGCACAGCAGTCCGTTTCGCCTTCCACAGTTGACAACCTGGAGAGGTGCCTGGGTTGCCAGCATCAGGTGGGTGTTGTGCCCGCAGGTCACCTGACCCCAGAGAGCCGGAGGCAGAGGCCGCAGATGAGCACTTGATACCAGAGCATGCCCCCGCGCCACCGCCAGCGCGCTTGCCTAGCACAACACTGCCCCTGCCAGACCTGCAAGATGGGCCGGCTGCAGCTGGCCAGCGGTTGAGCCGCCCCGCCACCCCCAGTGGAACCACCACTGGGCCCGCTCTTGAGGCCGTAGCAGGCTTTCAACCATCCTTTGGCAGTGGAGGCGGCTCAAAGGTGACTTTGGGGTGGATTGCTTTCCTGGCAGGCGTCCTGGTTCCTGGCTAGTGCAGCGTGCAAATGGGCCGACCTTGTGGCGTGAACGTGCTATACCAAGGAGAGAATCCTAAGTGTTGCTGCCTTGCAGGCTAATGATGGGCGGCTTCGCAGACGGAAACCTCTAGGATCCGTCCAGCAGGCACACTGACTCTCCGATACTGCACGACTTTCTCTGGTGGAGTTGTGGCATCCCAACATTGTGAGGGGGCCCTGGCTTTGGTGTTGACAGGAGGCGACTTGGCTTGCTGATGTTGTTCGCGCCCCTTGCCTGGCAAGCTATTGGAGCCATGGAAGTCTTTCTTGAACATGCCACGGTTCTGTCAAGTAGGCATTGTCCTCTACCGTTTTCTTTTCTTTTCTTACTAGTACGTTTTTTTGAACAGGGTTGTTCCTGGTGGGGTAGAGGAACAGCTTGGGGTTGCAGGGTGTACAACTAGCTGGGTTAAGATCTGAGATGTCCCTGGTTGCTCTCATCAGCGTTGTACGACAAAAGCGCTCCGCACGGACTTGATGCCATGTATGAGAGACTGAGGGAGGAACATGCGTGGCAGAAGGCTGGCTGGTGAGGGTAGGTGAGGACCACAGGCAGCAGCCTAGGAGTGTGGGTATCGCATCTGCCGCGAGCGGCCCTGTCACTGACCAAGCCTGGGTGCATCAACCGCTGCGTGCATGGTACAAGGTGCCAGTCAGCGCTGGCACGCCTAGGTCCATACCCACAGCAAGCAGACACTTCCAGCTTGCCCACCCTGGCAGGGTACCCTGGCAGGGTGTGAGAGGTGTAGGTGCGTAATCCCATCATGCGGAGCGGGGCGTCTACCAGGAGTCGTGAGGAGTGTATAGCGGGACCCCAAGAAGGGCCCTTGGGATGATTGATCAGTTATGTAAAGACCCGCTTTGGTGGTTTGTTATATTTGCATTGCGCGGGCCAGCTAGGCCAGCAGGCTGCTGAGCTGTGCTGCTGGTTGCACCTCTCCTTCTGCAAGTGGCAGAGGCCGTCCGGCTAAAGCGAGCAGGCCCCAAGAGCAGAAACACTGTGGCAGGGAGGCCTGCCACCCCCACTCTGAGTGTGGCTGGTGAGGGGGACAGCCTGCGGCCAGGCTCTCGCCAGTCGGCTCACCTGGACGCAGTGGTGCTTTACGCCAAAATCTACACGTTGCCTCCCCCGCCAGCCACGGTGGTTGGATGCAGCAGCCTGTGAGGTAGGAACACCAGGTTTGTTTGGCGGCGGCCGCCATCCTGGGAAACCCCTCGCCTACGCCAAATCTGGCGCAGGGGGGTCCCAGCTAGATTGCGCCTTCGGTCCCATTCCCTGACCCAAAAAAGGCTCCGCCACCGCTCGTTGCCTTTTTGCCATTGGCATTCAACCAGTTGGGGACAGTTCTGCTGTCCGTGTGGTAGGGGTTCACTGATCGTGTCGAATCCCCGCTGATCTGCCCACCATCAAGCTGTCCGACAGTAGCTGCCTGCCATGCACGTCAGATGTGTTTGGCAGAGGCAGAATTCACTGCCGTTGTCGCACGCTGGAGGGAGGTTGACGCCCTTGGCATGCTCTGCAGCACTGGTTCGCAGTGCCAAGGTGTCGAGCGCTACCCGACCGTGCTACCCGCCTAGGACTCGCAGGTAAGTGTCCAGCTCCGCCTTGGTCTTGCTCACCTTGGCTGGGGTTGCCACTAAAACTGACTGCCATACATCCCCTTGCCCAGGTGTGGCCTCAACACCCGGACCTTCAGACCAGTGACAAGAGGTGGGCAGGGTTTGCGAGTTTTCCCTCCAATGGTCCACGTTCATGCTTGTCTCTGCGGTGCATAGCACTGCTTCAGCAAGCTGCCACTATGGGACTCGCACGGCCAGTGTTGCGACTCCTGGGCCTCACTTCAGATATGGCCTCGACGCTTACTTGCTTCGCAGCTCCGCCTGCAACACTGCCGCAGCTGCCAGGCAAGCCTCACACCGCCCCAGCATGCACATCTGCTGCTAGCTGTACTGCTGACTGCTGCCTCTTTGAGGATTGATGGGGCACCGTGCATTCTACCCCCCCCCCCCCCTTCCCCCTGCAGCTGCTGCCGCCGCGGCTGAGGCCCCGGCTTCGGAGGCGCCGGAGGTCCTATCGCGGGCGCACTACGATGCAGGGGTATCAGTGGTGGTCAGCAAGGCGGGCGGCAAATTCCAGGTAGGGAAGAAGTTTAGCCACAGCGCCTGCGGCGGGCAGCTGCAGTGGCCTGCGGCAGCCACAAACACCTTCAGCCTGCCACGCTGTGTGGGAGCCACCATCCCTTTGTGACTCCCTTTGTGGTCCCCCCAGGACAAAAGCCTGCCCCTCGAGGCCAGCCACCCGACTGTTACTGGCCTCCCAAGTCCCCAGCTCCTGCCCGGACCAGGGTCCTCAAGCCGCCGGGTCAATGGGTGTGATTGAGCATAGACTCTTACTTTAGTCTCAGCAGCCAGCTCTCCACACCCTTCCCGCCCCTCTGCGGCTGCGCAGGTGGAGGTGCACTCGGACCACCCCCGGCCGGAGCTGGTGCTGCACTGGGCCATTAACGACTGGAAGCCGCCTCCGGAGGGGGTCCGGCCCGGGGGCACGGTGTCAGCGGGGGACCAGGCCGTGCAGAGCCGCTTCGAGGGGGGCCACACCGTGAGGATTGCTTTCCCAGAGGTGCGACC